>VDFB02261571.1:0-164961 GCA_007258455.2 Sequoia sempervirens | reverse complement strand
TTAGAGAGTAATACATGCTCATTCTATAATTACTTCTTCAGTATTTCAAACTAACAATTAATTTAATATAGATATATTTCAAATATTGAGAGATGCAAATTGTTTGTTACAATGCTCCTTAATATCAAGACTTTCCAATTGTAGATGTGAAGGAAAATAATTTGTTATAACTTATAACAATTATACTCTTTTACAATCACACTTTTTTCATATGCACATGCACATAAAATGTTTGATAAAATGATTACATAACTGAGAATGAGTTAAATTTTGGTATTAACAATTGGGGTAGCCTTTTACAGTGGTATCAAAGCTAATATCATGCCAACTTGGAGGGTTATGTACACCAATGACAGGACCAAACGTTATGCGGAAAGAGAACAAAAACAAAAACAATTTCAAATTTTCAAATTGTATCCAGAAGAGGACACATTTTCAGTTGCAGTAGCAGCAAGGCATCCACTTAGAGTTGCACAGGGAATTGAAACAATGGTGGGTTCAAGTAGTGAGAGCCCTCAAGATAGGACTGAAAGGAGATCTGAACATGACAGTGTACAAAATATACTAAATGATCTAGCGAGGGGACAACGACGGATGATGCAACAATTCATGCAATCACAATAGTAGTTAATCACAGCTACTGGCCAAATGTCTCAAGATTTGAATTCTCTCAGGGTAAATGAGCAATGTAGGAAATGATATTCCAAGAGGAGCTAGTATAGGTGGGCCACATAGACCTTTTCAACCTACGTTCACACCTAGGGAGGAAGAGGAAAAAACCCAACAGGAAGAGGAACAACCATTGTTTGATGAGGTAATGATAGTTTATGATGAGTATCACACACTCCCTCGTGCCATTAGAAATGAAATAACACTTAACCAATACATGAACCAACGGAAAGTCAGGAGAAGAACACAACAGGAACAAAGACCTCGAGGCCCACATAAGGAGTATAAGCATGCCTTGAGTAAACTTACTCTTCCTAATTTTGATGGTAGTTGGAAAAGCATGACACATGCTTGATACATAAGTTGGATACATTCCTGACTCTCAAACCCATGCTAGAAGCAAAAACAATTAAGTTTGCAACTTTACATTTGGAGGGACCAGCATATGATTGGTGACACATAATCATGCCTTGATTAATTCCTGTGATGAGTTTAGCAGCAAATTGATTGCAAGATTCGGTAGGAAGGATGTAGAGATGTATTTCCTTGAGTTGGCACTGATTAGGCAACAAGGGGATGTTGACAGTTACATTAATGAGTTTCAAAAGGTTGCTGTTATGGTTCTTGACATGTCAAAAAAGAGAGTAGTAATTCTGTTCATAGAGGGTTTGCATCCTAATTTGAGAGGTTTGGTGAAGGCTTTCAAGCCTAGTACTTTACAGGATGCTATCTAGATGGCACTTGAGCTTGAGACTACACAACCTACACATCAGCCCCAAAAGAAGAGTTTCAAGGATAATAAATCAAAATACAAACCAGACGGGAGAACTCTCAATCAACCTAAGCCTACGCCACCTAAGATGGATTTTGAAACAAGGAATGAGTTGCGTAGGAAGAAGTTATGTTTCGCTTGCAAGGAACCATGGGAACCCGGTCACAGGTGCCTTGGGAAGGCAAAACACATTACATAAGAGGTCATCTCCGATATTGATGAGGAGGCTGTATACACTAGTTCAGAAAGTGAACATGAGGAGCGGCCATTAGAGCACGGTGATGCTAATATAGGAGGTATGTCGAATGGGACTATTGCCTCATTATCAGGAGTTATTAAGTATCACCCTTTTAGAGTGAGGGGAGTCTTGAGTCGACATTGGGTTACCTATTTAGTTGATAGCGGGACAACTCATAATTGCATTGATGAGGGTTTAGAGGTGAAGAGGGGATTGCAGGTTGAGGATTTTCCAGGATTCAATGTAATGATGTTTGTGGATTCAAAATGAGTTGTACTAGGAAGGTTCCTTAGTTGAGCATTCAGTTGAGTGACTATATAGTCATTGATGATTTCTACGTGATTGGGATTGGTGAGACCGCTATTCTGGGAATCCGGTGGTTGCATTCACTTGGCAGATATAGTGAAGATTTTCAGACGATGGAGTTGGAGCTAATGTCAGATGGGAAGAAGATAGTTTGAGAGCTTTGGCAGATGGCACGCCCAAGGTAGTGACTACAACGAAAATGGAGGCTTTGTTTAGACATGGCGAGGTTGCAGGGGCAGCCCAATACTTTATGTCTTTTGAATCTTCTTCCAGTGATGACAGGAAATACCAGGTGGATGACATTGGTGTGAGTCATTGTTTTGTTGATATTCCAAATTTTATAGCCGAGTATGAGACAACATTGGGGAATCCAAGGTACACACAAGGCATAACATTCCATGATGCAGTTATTATTCCTTGCTTCTTGAGGACAACACTTCTTATCACATTGGAAGGACTCAAGGTATGTAAAGATTTTGTTATCATGGATTTAGCGAGAATGTTGAGTTTGAATTGGAGACATTATTGAGGGGTTGTTAAATGAGACATTGATGGATTCCAACTTTGAACCAGCTGTTCTTTATTCATTTTTAATCAGTGATCAAGTGTATCATATCCCTAGTTTGCTGAGTTGGCATAATTCCATCAATTTGCAGCAAGTGGGGGAATTTTCAGATTTGATTCAAGGCTTTTCATCTTACACATGCATGTTTAGTGGTTGTCCTACAATACTGAGCATAAAATCTTCAGATATTGCATTGATGATTGCAGCTGATCCTTGGGTTTGTGTGTGCAAAATAGTCTCTTCAGCCCTTGGAGTTTGAGTGAGGATGATTCTAAGGCTTGTGATTCACAAAATTGCGTGATTGTTAGATTGCTTCACAAGGTAATGCAGGGAGATAGAATTGCTGATTTCAGTTGGATCAGAGTGGAGCAACAAATTCGTGGTGGAGCATTCATAAGATTGATATAGGATCCTAGTAATTAGCCAGGTAATATAGGTACAAATTACTTGGGGACAAGCAATCTTTGACAAGGGAGGATTGTAATGTCCCCTTTTCTGTGTAATAAGAGATTATAAGGGAATTAAATTAAATGAAATGATTTATAAAGTTGTCCATTTAAAATAAATCTTAAGGATAAATTTATTATTATTTAATTTAGTTAAAGTGACTAGTATTAAATATGGTGGTAATTTATTAAATAGTCACTTTGGGAAAAGCAAAAGATAATAATAAAAAATTAAAAGTTGGTGAAGTATAAAAGGTGGTGAAAAAGGAATTCATAATGATCTTTTGGGAAATTATCTTTTGGAGTATTTTGGGAGAGCTTGGCTTTTTGGAAACTTGAGGACAAAAACCTTTAACAATTTACAGGTGAATTCATTGCAGGATTCACATTGTGCTTTATTGATCACTTGATCGACTGTGGGAAATTTGTGAAGTCTTCTGCAAAGACAAATTTTAGGGCTTTGTGTTAATTCTTAGAGTTAAAGAGTTTTTGGGATATTCAAGGTTGGAGGACTCTTATTGAAGCTTTGTAGAGGTAAGGGTAGAATTGAATATTATAGTTTTACAATTTGAAAGAATAAAATATTGTTGAACTTACTCAACCTTACCTTATTCCCATGCCAATATCATAAGTGTTGAATATTCAAATTTAATGATGATCGGGCTGCTTATATAAGCCGCCTATGAGTAATGCAAATTAAATATCTAGGAAGAGCTAAGAGTTGCTGATTTAGGAAAGGAATGATTATTTGTTGCAAACTTGGTAAAGTTCTTCGAATTGGATGAATGCTTTTATATTCCTGGCTGCCAAATACCTTTTAGCTTGAGTGTATGATATAGAGGATTAGTTGGCTATTCTCTGATTGTTTGATTGATATAGGGTGGTCATGAGTTGAATACGTATTGAATGTTGCGGTAGACTTGTTATCGCTATTGAAGAATCGCTATCTAAGGGAAGACGGTGTTGGTGCAAATACCATCTTGAGTTGGCAGTTGTGTGTATTATAGTTGGTGTAAGTTTGTTGGAGCTGTGGTGTGGAAACTCATCTATTCCAAGGTTGGTGGTCACAACATTTAATTATTTTAAGGAGGTTGAAACCTACCTAATATATAATGTGCGGTGTTAGGAACCGAACAATTAAAGGAGTAAGGTGATGTGGTTTAAAGTTCCGCCCACTATGAAAAAAGCCATTGTCTATGGTAGAGGAACAATTTATATGGGAAGGTTTGCAAGACTTTGAAACAATAGTTGGTCGCCACATCATGTTGAGGTGGACGTAAAGGAAGAGCAAAGTGAATATAGTGGATGGCAGAAAGGTGTATAGTATGCGAGCGTAGAAATTTGGGCACTATCTATTAGTGCATCGTTGGTTTTGTGAGAGGGGAGACATTGGACGTGGGATTGTTTCCAGTCACACATTTGCTACAATGGGATCAATGTATCTCAAGTTGTTGCAATTTAAAGGTTAGAGAGTAATACATGCTCATTCTATAATCAGTTCTTCAGTATTTCAAACTGACACAATATATTTCAAATATTGAGAGCTTCAAATTGTTTGTTACAATGCTCCTTAATATCAAGACTTTCCAATTGAAGATGTGAAGGAAAATAATTTGTTATAACAATTATACTCTTTTACAATCAAACTTCTTTCATATGCACATGCACATAAAATGTTTGATAAAATGACTACATAACTGAGAATGAGTCAAATTTTGGTATTGACAATTGGGGTAGCCTTTAATATCAGTGCTTTTTTGAAATTGGAAGTATTCAAGAAAGTCTTAGATTGAAATTTCCTATAACTTATATGATGAATTTCTTATATATGAATAGTTGAAATTTCTTATATTTAAATTTTTCTCCCAATTTTAAAAATTTTTGTAGCCAAGTAGGTAAAACTCCCACCTATTATGGGTAGTTGAGAGTTACTACTCCTCTAGGAATTATTTGCCTCTATTTTGCTATATAAAGTTTAAACAACCCTCACCTCTCCCATGGCTAGTTCACTAGTTCACTTGTTCGTGAGTGTTAGTTTAGTGCTAAGGGAGCGCTGAGTTTGTTCATCTCTGGATTCTAGTCTTGTTTTCCTTCAATCATTTTGATCTTGGGTGGCTTTATAGCCAAATCTAACATGGTATTAGAGCTGGTTGTGAGTTGTCTGTTAACAGTATTTTCAATCCATTCTTGAAAGCAAAGTATGCGCTTCTCTTGCATCCTATGATGACTTAGAAAATCAGAAACGCTTGATAGAGATCTCAATTTCTGGGGGACTTCCTTTCTATTGCCTTTAATTTCAGGTATTTTAGAGCTTCCTAGAAACATTCTGACCTCACCATTGAGTTCAGAGTAGTTGGAAAAGTCAAAATAGACTTTTATTTCATCCAAATTGGACACTGGATGTGAGATCCATGAAGGGTTGAAGAACAGAGGTTTATTGTGAAGATCCGCAAGACTCCTAAAAATCGAGGCACTTTGAGGCAAAACGGATTGCGCCATCGTGTCTAGAAGGTCCAAAACCCTAAGATTGATTGTCAAATTGTCAATTTTGCAAAAGTTGATTTTGGGGCAATTTTTTTTTGCAGGCAGGACCGTATGGTCCACCTGTGCAGTGTATGGTACAAAAAAATATTTTTTAATTTAAAATTTTCTACATTATCAAAAAAAAATATTTTCAAAAGTAAATTGCGGTTTTTTATTATAAAATAAAAGTTTGAAAATCAATACAAAAATAAAATTAAAAACAAAAGGGACTTGCGTAGGTCTTGTACAGGCTTTGCGCAGGCCCGTACCCTGCAAGGGTACCGTGGGTACCCATAAGGCCCCGCACCCTTAAAGAGTTGTAGTCCCTTGTGAGGCCACGTAATGTCCCCCGTTTTTAGCACTTCACTTTTCGATCGGGTAGCCTATTCCCTCGGGGCCGAAGTCGTCGAAGCAAAATTAGGGTTTCCAAGCTGTTTGATGGGTTCTCTTGAAGATTGGGTTTTGCTTGTTGGAGTTTGGATGTTTGGATTCTCATTTCTTGGGTTTTCAAAGAGCCAGTAGAGGTATGACTCTTAAGCTATTTTACAACCTTCCGAACTTACTATTTTTAGTAAGTTATACGGCTACATCTCGGAGTTTGGGATTTTGGAGTGCGGATTCTTTCTGGGTTTTAGAAAGCTTCGCAATGGTGTCGCATGCAGTTTGATCCGAGCAATTTTCCGAATTTACTATTTTTAGTAAATTCTATTTTTGGCAGTAGTCCAGTCAGCACCAGCTCAGTCAACTTTCCTCTTCTGGCAGTTCATTGGGTAATTCTGAATTTTGGCGTAAGGGGTTCATTTTGGAGGAATAAGTATTTTAAAGACAATAATGTTTTATTTTATAAAATAACCCCTTGTCCTAGTATTATGACTTTAAGTTGTTTTAAAGAAGGGGACCTTGAGGGGTATTGTCTCATGAAGGAAATATTTTATATTTCTAAAGTCAAAAAATATTACTTGGAGAAAAGGACGCCTTTTTATGAAGGAAAAGATTTTAAAATAAAGAAATATTAACTTCATGAAAGGGGGCGCCCAAATTGGAGGGAAAAGAAGATAGTTACAAAATTGAAAATTAGGGTTTCTTTCTAGAAGCTTCTGGAGGGTCCTCTCAAAATTATAAAAGGGAGCTTTGGGTCTTCATTTGGACATCTTATGACTTCTATATTGTTATGCTGCCGAAATGGTAACAGGATTGCTTCGAGGAATGAATGCCTCCTACTTTGGGCTCGACCGGCTTGAGAGATAGCACACCTTGTAGAGAGTTGCTGAATAACAGGCTGAATCTAAGTTTCACTCATAAATCAAAAAATACAAAAAGAGTTGTTTTGGGTATTGTCTCATTGGTTTTCTCTGTTGGAAGAGACCCTTCATGAATATTTGCAGATTTTAATACGAAGTTTATGATTTTATAAAGCAAATTCGTCATTCCTTGTAGGGCCCCTTTCTGGAGTGCTTTGGGATCCGTGCCATTAATTAATAGCCACTTTTAGCTGTCCTTTCTCATAACTAAACTAGGTGCCATCATTTTAAGAGTATTTTGCATCAGTTTTCATGTAATTTGAGTGAGAAATGAGTGAGTTGTGAGCTTTTCATTGAGTTTATGTATTGTTGGTTCTGTAATTCATGTTGCTGGTCTGTCAGATCAGACTTGAGAAAATTGCATATTAGCGAAGGACGGGTGTTAGGAATTCATTATTGACCTAGTGGATGACATCTTTACTATTGCAGCAACTTGTAGAGCTTAAATCCTTGATCTTGCAGGCATTCTACTTCTCATTGTAAGCTGAACAGTAGTACTGTCAGCATTTCTCTCAGTTTTGCTTATCATGTTTGTAATTGCCCACTGAATAAGTGGAAGAGGCTGGCTTGCCGCCTATTTACTTTGATTTGCATTGTAATATCTTACATCTCGCCCTATGGTAGCTCCATTCCCACTCCGGGTTTGAAAGCACATTTGGGTGTTGAGTTTATTTCGAAGTTGCATTTGTATTTCTTTAAATCTCCACCATATGGTCGCCTCATTCCATTATGGTTTGGGTAGCACATACTTGGTGTTGAGTTACTTTCAGTTGCAGTTCTGATTTATTGTACTGACGATCCTCTTGCCATATGACAGCCTCTCTCATGTTGAGGTTGAGTGCGCATTCTTGGCAATGAGTTATATTGTAACTGCTGGTTTGATTTATCTAACCCTAATGGGTGCCTTCTGTATGTTGTTGTAATTGCATTCAAAAATCGGAAAAAATTTGGTCCGGTTCTTTACAGCCACAAACCCTTTTACAAAGGGGCTATGTGGGGTGGCTCCACCCCCCACACACACTCCCTTTAATTTTCTACAAATTTTTTTCATTAAAACAAAAAAATATATAAAATAAAAACATTCAAAAGTGCTTGCGCCCTCTATACATTCTGTGTGCCTCGACCTCTGTGCAATCCTTTGGGCACAACCTCCAAACTTGGCGGTTTTCTTAGATTTGGAGGTCTATTTTTATCTGGCAGTTTTCAAATTTGGCAAACTTCTACATTTATCTGGTGGTTTGTATAGTTGGCGGATTTGTTAAAATTAGAGCAGTTTTGCCAAATTTGGCAAGAGTTGACTTTTGAATTTCATGACCCCTCCCCATTGAAGTTTTGCTTTTTGCCATGCATCTTCAGATTTCTCGTTCATAGTCATTTCAGCACAATTTTTTTTGATTTGGAGTAAAATATTGCACTCTACATAGTGAAGTAATCAATTTTTGCTCAAGTTATCCCGTTTTTCCAGAAAATCAGTTTTTTCATTAGATCTGAAGGATAGTTCTCGTGTTTTGAACTTCAAGCAGCTGTAACTTTTACATACGACCTTGGATTGTGGTGTTTTTTTTTTTGAAATTGAATATTTTTTCGAGCACTACATAGTGGTGCTAGTTTTAGGTTCTCATTTAGAGATTTAATGTACTTTCAGTATTTGAGTCCATTTTTGGACATTGTAAAACTCTGCATTGTAAACACACTGATTTATAAAGTGCCAAATCATATTTTGTTGGGGGGGATTCTTGATTGAGTGAAAAGGGGGGGTCTCTTGTGGTGTTTTTTGATTTGCTTGCTTGTACTCTTCTTTTCGTGCACATATGGATCATTCTAAGGTTCCTTTGCTAACACCTTATAATTATGCAACATGGCATCAACATGCATAGAATGCCTTAATGCAACTTGAGTATATTGCATATGTTGAACAAAAGGTAGTTGAACCTACAGATGATAAGGAAAAAATAAAATGGATGCTTGAACATACAAAAGCTCTTGGAGTTGGATGTCTTCATAGTTTTGTTTCCCTTGATCTTATGTTTCAAATTGAAGCATGTACAAATTCACATGATGCTTGGAAAAAATTAAAATGTTTGTATGGAACAACAGATGAAGTCAAAGGCTATCAGATTGACAATGAATTGATGAGCCTTGATCCAAAGAATTTTGGCAACATCTAGGATTAAATTACTAAGGTTAATGATCTGAGAGCACAATGTAAAGCATGTGGTATTGAGAAAAAGGACATTCAGTTAATCTATAATGTATTGAATAAACTTGGTCTTGAATTTGCAGCTTTTGTTTCTAGCTTCCATAACCATAGGCTGACTATGGGATCTACATATACTATGCCTTCATTTGCATCTTTTTTTGAGATGTTAATGCATGAACAACAAAAGCTTCTTTCCATGGGTCTCATAAAGCCATCACAGACTCGGGCTTTGTTGGTTGGTTAGCCTAAGGTATCGAAAGAGTTAGGACAATTTGACAAGAAACAAAAAAAATCAAAGAAAAATCCACACACAGATCAAGCATAGAACAAATCCTGTTCAAGGGAGGACTCATCTAAGAAGGAGAAACTTACTTGTGCATACTGCAAGAGGATTGCACTTGAAGAACATTCTTTTTAGAAGGAGATTGATGAACTGGAACATCTTCTTAAGAAGACCAACATTGATCTACCTTCTAGAATGTCTGAGTCAACTTCTTCTTCACGTTCTAAACAGTCAGGATCCGGTGAGGATAAAGGTCATGTAGGTTTTGTTTCCGAGTCAAAGAAAAACAAAGGTAAAGCTCTTTGTGCTTCTACAAGTCATGAATCGGGGAAATGGCTTCTAGATTATGGAGCTTCTCATCATATGGCTTCTACATAGTCTATGTTCTCCTCTTTTGAGCCGTGTGTTATGCCACCTATTCTGATGGGCAACAATACTTACTTGAATGTAAGTGGGAGGGGATCTGTTGATATTGGGGATGGCACCTTTGTGAATGGTAAAAGCATTCATTCTACATTAACAAAAAAAAAGATTACATAATATAGAAGTTACATAATATTGTAGATATTAAATATCTACCTACTATTTACCTACTGACTATTGTAGAAACTACAGTAGATAATTGACCATTAAAATGATGAATATATTATTATTCTAACACCCTCCCTTAGTGGTCAACCCATCAACAACACCAAGTTGCCCCCTGAATTTGACAAACTTATCCGGGCTCAGAGACTTGGTGAGAATATCTGCAGTCTAATCCGCTGTTGGAACATACTGCAGCTGAACTGATCCGTCTTCTACTGGCTTGCGGATGTAATGACAATGAAGCTCGACATGCTTGGTACGTTCATGGAAGACAAAATTTTTGGCCAGTTTGAGCAACCCCTTGATTATTAGTGTACAAGGGAGAAGGTCCTGCTTGTGACATGTATATGTCAGAAAGCATCCTGCAAGAGCCAAACTACCTCACATGTTGCTTTAATAGTTCCTCGATATTCAACTTCAGTCAAGGAAAGAGCCACTGCCTGTTGCTTCTTGCTGGTCCATGTTACAACACCTGTACCCAAACTGAATACATACCCAGAAGTGGATTTTCTGTCATCCACTGAACCTGCCCAATCTGAATCTGTATAACCAATCAGCTTTGGATCCTTGCATCTGCCATACAAAATGCCATAATCTGAAGTGCCCTTAACATATCTTAGCACGCGCTTCGCTGCAATCCAATGATCAACTTTTGGAGCTGTCATGAAGCGAAAAATGTAGCACATGGCAAAATTGATGACAGGTCTAGTGGCAGTGAGGTAGATGAGACTGCCCACTAGTTGCTTGAATGCCGTTTCATCGATTGGAGGTGCATTAGAGTTGGCTGACAACTTCAGCCCCTTCTCCATAGGTGTGGAGGTAGGTTTGCAGTCCTGCATCCGAAATTTGTCAAACAGACTTCGAGCATATTTAGATTGAGAGATAAAATTACTATTAGTTGTTTGCCAAACCTCAATACCCAAACAGTAATGGAGAAGCCCCAAATCTGTCATGTCAAAAGCTTGACACAAATCCTGTTTGATTGCTGCAATCAAATGTGCTGAACTGCTAGTAATGATCAAGTCATCAACATAGATAACAAGAAACAAAATATCATCACTAGAGTGTTTGACATACAAATTATTGTCAGAAGGGTTGCGCTGAAAACCATGATCAACTAAGTACTGATCAATCTTGATGTACCATGCACGGGGAGCCTGCTTTAGTCCATAGAGTGCTTTCACAAGCCTACATACTTGATGCTCTTTGCCAGCAACCTTGAAACCAAGAGGCTGCATCATGTAGACTTCTTCCTGCAAATCACCGTTAAGGCACTCTTGACATCCATCTGATGAACCGTCCATCCAAATTGAGCTGCAATAGCGAGAAGAAGACGAATTATGCTCATCTTGGTAGTAGGAGCAAAGTCTCCTCGTAGTCAATACCCTCCCGCTGTGTGAATCCCCGAGCAACTAATCTGGCCTTGTATTTATCCAGAGTACCATCGGCATGATACTTGACCTTATAAACCCATTTGCGGCTGATAGGTTTCTTCCTAGGAGGAAGATTACAAAGAACCCAAGTGTGATTCTTCAGAAGATTATGGTATTCTGTCTGCATAGCCTTTTCCCACTCTGGAATTCCTTTAGCCTCTGAATATGTACGAGGCTCATAGATGCTGTGGATGTTGGCCATAAGAGCAAAATTGATTGTGTTGCTGCTTGCTTTGTCTATGAGTTGATCTGCCCTCAATGAGTTCATCATCATGAAGATCATCGATAGTCTTGAGCCACCACTTAGGCCAATGAGTAGAAGTACCAACATTTGGGATAGGAGAAACATCATCTCTTGGGATTTTTGGAACAAAATCATCTGGATGTGAGTCATGAGGAAAATTAGGTGGTGCTAGATCATGACTTGTAGACTCCTCATCTTCAGAGTCAATGCTCTGAAGCCCTCCCATCATGGGAACCAAGAGGAAGACCAACACCCTCATTAGAAGCCTTCATAGGCTGATCCGTAGGACTGGTAATAGGAAGAAATGGACCAGTAGTCTCATCAATCACAACATCACGACTGAATATGAGACGATCTTTCGCCACATAAATCAACTTGTATGCCTTGTGATTGTCGTTGTAACCAATAAACATAAGTGTTTGGCTCTTGGAGTCCAACTTGGCACGCTTGGCTTCTGGAATCCATACATGAGTTGTAGAACTGAAGACTTTTAGATGGCCCACCTTAGGCTTACGTCCTGACCAGGCTTCTTCAGGAGTCATCTTCTTAACGGCCTATGTAGGTGACCGATTCAGGAGGTAGACTGCAGTATAAACTGCTTCAGCCTAGTATTTCTTTGGTGCATTTCTGTACTCCAGCATAGAACGAGCCATTTCAGTAATGGTGCGATTCCTACGTTCAACGACACCATTTTGCTGAGGGGTGTAGGGTGTGGTAAGTTGGCGCTTAATGCCGTGTGTAGCACAAAAAGAAGAGAAGTCAATTGAACAAAACTCCCCCCCATTATCTGACCTTAGAGTGACAATCTAAGACCCTGATTCCTTCTCAACTAAGGCCTTAAATTGCTGAAATGTGCTGAACACATCCGATTTATGTTTCAAAAAATACACCCACATTTTTTGATTGAAATCATCAACAAATAATAAAAAGTACTTGGACCCAGTAACAGATGGAGTGTTCATTGGTCCACATACATTAGCGTGAACCAATTGAAGTACCTTGGAGGCTCGCCAAGAATCACCATCCGATAATGGTGTCCGATGTTGCTTCCTAGCTTGACAGGCTCCACAAACTCCATGATTTTGAGTTTGGATCTCAGGTAGACCAGCAACCAAACCCTCCCGAGACAGTTGAGAGAGATAGTGCACATTCAAATGCCCATAACGTTGATGCCAAAGTTTGCTGATGGTTGTACTGTTGGTGGCCAGAGCATGCTCTTGAGAATCATCGGAATCAACAAGTCTGTACAGATCGTGATCCTCAAGCCCCATAGCTATTGTAGTACGAGTCTCCCTATCAACGATGCTGTAGGTGGACGAACTGAAAACATCCAATTGGGGAGAATGCCTCATGATCTAACTGACGGAGAGAACGTTACGTTCCATGCCTGGAACATAGTAGACATCGAGAAAGAGTAAATTTCTTCCTCCTGAGTGAATCTAGACAGTGCCCTTACCAGCAACTGTGTACTCTTCACCCCCTCCAAAAATGACAGAATTAGAGAATGGTTCGAATTTGGTGAACCAATCTCGACGATTAGTAAAATTGAGTGTACTGGATCTGCTGTTCTCTTGGCCATAAACGTATAGAATGCAAATTCTTTCTGCTCAGTGTGCTTCGCGACATTTGCCTTTTGTGGAGACCCTCCCTATTTCTTTTGTTCAGAAGCCAACCGAATGCGACAGTCAGCCTTCATGTGACCGTATTTATGGCAATAATTGCACTGAATGTTCTTCTTGCTGTCCTGAGAAGAACCAGAGCCTTTCGGCTGAGAAGTTTGAGCCTTCCCTTTGTTCTTAGTAGAAGATTTGGCAGAGAGCGCTTGTTCTGTGGAGGTGGAACTGGTATTGCTTCCAAACTGCTGTCTCTAGCGATCCTGCTGCAAGAGGATAGTACACAGCTCCAGAAACTTCAGATCAACATTAACAAACGTAATGTTGAGAGTCTCGATGAAATGTTCATAAGACTTAGGCAAACTTTTCAAAGTAATGACGACCATGTCCTCTTCCATTGTGCGTCCCATTGCCTCCAATTGGTCACGAATTTCTTTTATTTTTGTCAGATGCTCCTGGAGAGGGGTCTTTTCGTCCATCATTATCGAAAAGAGTATGTTCTTAAGAAAGAATGCACAACTCTTATCTGACGTTTCGTGGAGATCCTTCAGGTACGTCCAGACCTTGGTAGCTGTTTTGCCTCACGGCACTTGTGGTAGTTGGTTGTCAGTGACTGAAAGCTTGATGAGCATGACAGCTTCCCGGTTGCGTTCATCCCATTTGTCTTGGTCTTTTCCAGCTACAGTGAGACGAGTTGAGTTTCCCAAAACGACTTGATCGAGGCAACGATATTCATAGATTGTAATCATGCGCTGCTTCCAGGGGTTGTAATTCTTCTTGTTGAACTTTTGGCTGCTTTCGAGCATTATATTTGTCAGAGATGCCATCACATACATTGAGGTCAAACTGGTGAAGGAAAAAAGAAAACAAAAACAACACAAATTCAAAGCAGAAACCCTAGAATGGATTTCGAGGCACTTTGAAGACAAAACCCAGAAGATCTGAAGAGTACCCAGAAAAATTTGCCGAAAACCCAAAAAATTTCGTCAGCACCCACTTGCACAAATTTTGAGGCACAAAAAACGAGGTACTTAGAAAAATCGGAAGACAACCCAGTTGAGATCTCAAAAAACCCACAAAGAATATGTAATAGAAATATTTTTTTGACCTCAGAAAACTGGTCAAAACCCTAATTGAGTTTCAGAAACCCTAGGCAACCAAGGATGAACTAGAAAAAAGCAGAAAATTCTGGAAATCGAGGGCAGAATATTTTGAAAAAAACTTGTCTTTAAAAACCTTAAAAAAAAAACCTAAATTGCGCCAAGATCAGGGAAAAAATGCGGCCAAATGCAGAGCTAAATCGCGCCAAGAAATCGTGACCAGATACAGGGAAAAAAAAACGCAGGGAAAAAGAAAAAGAAAACGCGGCAAAGGATAGAAAAATGGCGACCAAAAACTCAACGTGCCTTTAAAGGTCGCGAAAATCAAATGCATCTCGTAGGAAGTTGCGCCCAGAAGAGGAAGGACGAGGCCGTGCAGAGAGAGTGCCAAAAAAAAATGCGATTTGCAGATGCGTGTTTATACAAACGAATCCTAGTCACCTGCGCGCTAGGAGAAACAAGGAAAAACGCGTCCAGGAATTGATGTGTCCTTAGCAAAAAAAAACGCGACCTCAAGCAGATAAAAATCGCGACCTTCAGATTTGAACACCCACAAGCCACTAGAAATCCGTCACAGAAGACGTGATTTCAAACAAGAAGGGAGCTACAATTTTTTTTTCAAAAAAAAAAAGTGATTTTGAGAATGATGCCCACAAACCCTAACCTGGAAAAAATTCGAATTATGACTTTAGTCAAGCCCACAAATTTTTAGGGGTTTTTTTTTTCTTTACTATTGCGTTGATACCATGTGAATGGTAAAAGCATTCATTCTACATTAACAGAAAAAAAGATTACATAATATAGAAGTTACATAATACTGTAGATATTAAATATTTACCTACTATCTACCTACTGACTACTATAGAAACTACAGTAGATAATTGACCATTAAAATGATGAATATATTATTATTCTAACAACCTTCAATGGTGTTTTGTGTGTACCTCATTTGACAAATAATCTTCTTTCCATCTATCAGATCACTCATGGTGGAGCAGGGAAGACTGTTGAATTCACACCTGATTTAGTTATCATTAAAGACTTGGAGAGCAACGAGATATTTGCTATTGGGGTCGTTGATCATGCATCTCAGTTGTACACGTTTTCAAACTTTGCACCTGATGATGACTCTTATCCTTTGGCTGTTGATCACACTTCTAATGTGAACTTTGATTTTGAGGAGAATTTTGGTTACTTGAATTTGGGTATTCTCACATCTGATCCAATTCTTGAACCTAGTATTCATTCTTCTCTTTCTCCTGCTTGCTCTGAGCTCAACATTGCAGTGACACAGGAGGTTCATATTGGTCTTCTTGATCCAGTTCCTTGGGACATATTGCTACTAGACATCTCATCTTTGTTTGTAGAGTCCCATATTTTAGATTTGAGAGACACTATTGATTGCATTCATCTTCTTTTTGATGGAGTTGATTCTTCTTTAGATGTTATGGGGGATACTATAGACCCTTTTTGTTCTTTCTCCACATGATCAGTCATCACAGTTTGACATGACTGTGAGACTTTTGGGCAACATTTGGAGGAGGCATTTTTGTCTTCAGAGGAGATATCTTCATCTTTGGATCTTGTTATACATTCATCTCTACTAGATTTTGGATTGTCATTTTCAGCAGTGTGGCCTAGAACGCTTAATTTGATGGTGACAACTTTCAGCATTAAAACGGAGACACATGAGCAGTTTGTAGAGACTTCATATATTTTGAGCTTTCTTCTTTTATATTCCTTTCCGGAATGGTAATACATCATGTATGCACCTTTTGTTTTGTTTCTTCCTAAAGGGAGGAATGCTGTCCGACGATCGTGGACCATCTTCTACATCCAATTTCGAGCATCAACCATTGGCACAATTGACTACTTGGGAGGAGGCTACTTAGTCTCTCTTCTCCTCTCTATTCTAGAGGGGACTTCTTCCTTGTATGGGATTCTTTCTTGTGTAGAGGAACTTATTTCCTTTTCTCTCTTTTGGGGAGGAGCTTTGTCCCATTGGGTTTTCTCCTTTTCTCCGGTTGTGAGAGATTGCATTTGTACATGGGTACCTAACATGGCCTAGTAGTTGGGACCCATATTTGCATCTTTGCATCTTTTCACCCATCTAAGCTACGCTTAAGGGGGGGTGTTAGTCTAGGTTTTTTAATTTCCTTATGTTAGGGAATATTTATTTTTCCTACACAAATTATTAAGCTTACTTAGGTTATGTAAGACATGGTTAATATAAGGACACGTGGCATAATCCATCAGTTACATGTGTTGCTCTCACCCACCTTTGGGTAGTTGAGCCTCACACCCTCTTTTGGATTTATTTGCCACCTCTCATAACCATTTGTTTGTCTTTACTAAGTAGGTAAAACCATGTAATTTGGCATTTACCAAGTAGGTAAAACTTCCACCTATTATGGGCAGTTGGGAGTTATTACTCTTGAAATTATTTGCCTCTATTTTGCTATATAAACAACCCTCACCTCGCCCATGGGTAGTTCACTTGTTCATGAGTGCTTGTTTGGTGCTAAGGGAGTGTTGAGTTTGTTCATCTTTGGATTTTAGTCTTTGTTCCTTCAATCATTTTGATCTTTGGTGGCTTCATAGCCAAATCTAACACCTAGCCATGGGCTTACTTACTTTTCCTCTGTTTTGCCCTCGCTCTTCGGCTTTGAAAGGTCCTCTTTGTTATGACTCCTTTCTATCGGCCTCTAAAAAAGACCTCTCACAACATATAATTTTTCCTTTTATACTTTTCCTCCATGACAATTGAATTGCTTTAGGTTTCGTCTTTTAGGAATTGAATTGGCATAAGCATTTCAATTGTTGCTTCAGATGATCTCCTTTAACCTTCTCACAAGTCCACGTGTCACCTCTATCTTTCTTTGTTGGGGTTTTACCTTTCAATCGGAACCAAGGGCCATCCACCCTTTATTGGAACTTTCAATCATATTTTGCCACATGTCGGCATGTGAAAGGTCCATACAATGCTGGTAAAGTCTTCGTTGGAGCTTTCCACCTCACTAGGAACTCTTGTTTATCTTCGTTGGAGTCTCTTGCCACCCTTCGCTTCCTTTACTCCTTATCGGAGTTTCAATCTCATTTAGAATTAAACACTTCTTGTCCTTTATCAGGTCTTCAACCCTCTATAGGAACTCAAACGCCTATCCTTGTTTATCGGGGTTTCGACCCTCGTTAGGAACCTAAACATCTATCCTTGTTTATTGGGGATTCGGCCCTCTAAGGATCTTCATGCCATTTCCCATTGTCGAAATTTCAGACTCTGTTTAGAACCCATGCTCTTCTTGTTGGCGATTTCAGTTAGGAACTTTTCAGCTCTTAGGGCGGGGACAAGAACCTGTCGAAGTTGGCGAAGGTTCCAGGAACTCCCCTAAACCTTGATTTGTTCCTGAGGAGGTCCAAACATCCGATTTGGCATAACTTACTCAATTTTTGCCCTTTTTCCACTAAATTGAAACCATGGATACCCATTAAAGCCTTTAACAAGATGTCATCATCCTTTGCCCAAGATTTTAACTTGAAGATTGTCTCTCGAAGTAAACACCAAAACCAATTGAAAACACACCTAAATTGAACCAAAATTGTATAGGAACTGGAAACAAAGCTTTAAATGTTTTTGGGCAATGTAGGATCGCTTGTGGACCCAGATGCTCCTGCATCAGTGCAAATGATTCTTTGAGATTACATGTGGTTGACCTTGTTGAGGAAATCCTATAAACATTAGGTCTTGCACCATCACTATGGTTGATCTTAGATTATCTGTGTTTAGGCTGCTCTTAGAATATGTAGCCTAGACCATCAATATGGATGATCTGAGGATAACTGTGTATATGCTGCTCTTGGAAAACCTGCACTTGTATCATCATTATGAATGCGTTAGATACACAAAATTTTGATCTAGAAGGTTTTGAGTGTTGGGAGTACCTCACGCTGATGAGCCAATTAACAAAAGATTGTTGACAACTAAAGATCAAATATTTATTGGAGAACTTTGTAAATAGGATGATCACACAACCACCAAAGCCACTCTAGTGGCATTTGTACTAGGAGCTTGAGGAATTGGGTAATGGAGTGGGTTCTTAAGTTATTGTTACATCTTATATATGAAAGTCAGTCTCTAGTCTCTATGTGGCGTATGCCTGTCATGGAGAAGGTTTGGGATGTCACATGGCTTAATTGAACCAGCTATACAAGAAGATTGTGTCATGTCCCCTTTTTCAGATTAAAATAAGCAATAACATTTTTCAAGTTGGGTCTGGTCATTTTTATTTTTGGGGCAACTTAAATAATATTATTTTAATAAATTTAAAAAGTGTTTTTTAAACACTTAAATATAAAAACTATTTTTAATACTTGGAGGGAAAATAAAATTAAAATAAATGGAGGGCCCAAGAAAGGCAATTATAAAAGGAGTGCTTTTTCTCATTTCATGATCATTTGAGTTAACCTTTTGCATCCAATTTTCAGATTTGAGCAGTTTGTTTAATTTAGGGAATCCAAGGACGAAAACCCTTGGTTTGTTCAGGGATTGAGAGGACGAAAGCCCTCTTGAATTCCACATTTGGGATCAAGGACTAAAATCACCATCTGGGAATCACAATTGTGCCCATTTGTGGAGGATTTTGAGATATTTTCAGTTTGCTACAGTAGTTTTCGCAAGCAGATATCATTATTTCATTGCCCAAGAATATTTGAGGATTTATATATTGATCTTCAGATTTTTGGTGAATTTTGGAGCATCCTATAGAGCTAGATCTGAGTTGTGGCAGTTTCCAGCAGGAAATAGGGGTTTCCAACAATTTTGAAATTTTGCACCTGTCTGTGCTTCTGTTCCAGGCCATACAGCAGTTGTGAGTGATAAAAAACAATCAACAAAAAAGTATTTTGTTGCTGTTTATCATCTCTGTACTTTCTGTCAGCATTGCAATAAAATAGAATAAATTCTTAAGGGTTTTATATTTGCTGGAACTAAGCATTTTATCCTCCTAGAGTTTATGGTTTGATGACATCAGCAAAATAAGGGTTTGGAAATTGTAATCAGTCTGTGTACTTGCAGTTTGGATTGATCTTGTCTCATAAAATCATAAAAATATAATAAAATATTGCATGTGTCTGATTGGAAACATTACAGAGTGCCAAAGAAATTTGACAATGGTAGAAGTTTGACACAAGTTTGATGCCAGTATTTAGTTTGAGGAAGTATGTTTTTTTTTTTTGCATTGAAAACATGAGGACAACTTGTTTCACTAGACACAATGAACCAACTGATTGTGATTCCAATACTTCGACACAAATGAGCTCAATTTCCAAATTAAATATGAGAAGAGGCAAATGACATGCATTGGCATTAATGAATGATAACGTTTAGGGATCTGATGACAAGAAGCAAGGATATATGGGAAAATCTCATGAAGGCAAGCCTGAACAGAGTAATTGCAAAATTGCATATTGCCATATCTAATGCTAGAGCAAGAACTTCTACGGTTCCTATTAAGAGAAAAGGGAATTCAGCCCCCAGTCTGTAATAAGATAGTTCCTGATTCACAATCTCCATTGGGAAGCCCACTTTCAAGCAAAATTCATCTTCAACTTTTTACATCTATTTGTACTCAGTTTCTATTAAATTTTAGTGTCAGTATCAAAAAGGCCATGGAAATGGAAAATGATAATTTTATATTGCACAAACATCACCTGATATCATTTGAAGAAAGAGTTGATCTAGATTTTCATGCTTGTCATCAAATTGTGCAAGAAGATGGTTGTGCTCCTAGTAGGATTGAGAACAATCGCTGTTTGTGGCTGGCTGACAATGGTCATCATTCTGTGGAAACTCAAAAGTTCATGGTTCTAAATTCAATTCTTAGAGAATCAAACATTTATTGATGAGTGCATTGGAAATTTTATCTACCCAGGGCACACCAAAGGGGGAAAATAGAGGACTGTGTGTTATTGCTGCCCTTTAAAAATGTTTTAGATGCCTGAAATATTGACAATAGGCATATATTAAATCAAATGGTGCATGGTGAATATTCCAAATACATTCAATCAAAGACTATTACTGCTCCCCTGGAACTATAGTGTAGGTTAATATTGAACCAGATTGAGAATCGAAATGTCAAGGCTTGAGCAAACTACAATGTGTGGATGTACTGCAAGCAATAATTACAGATCCAATTAAAGAATTTGAGAAAAACCCAAGATGTATATTGATAACAATTAGGCCACACCTACAACAGAAACAGAAAGTCAAGAGTAGTTAACTTCCAAATAAAGGCATCCTGAAAACAAAGCAAATAAGACGACTTACCTTGTGGTAGTAGTAGGAAGAGCATCTCACATGCCAAGGCCAATATGTTCCATTGTTAGCCACCTCCAAAGCCCATTGGGTTTGAGATAAATCTTTGACATGAAATCCTGATTTCCTATTTGAGTTGGAAAGTATTTGGTCCTAGTTGGTTTTTACCCAGTTCAAGTGTTTTACAAAATGGTGCTTTGTTGCGTAGAGGAGCTTTGCTATCTTCTTGCCAGGATAAGTTTAAGTTTGCATTTTGGCAATGGCACTTAAAGAAGCCTAGAAAAGAGATAGTCACACAGATGCATATTCCTTGAAAGATATTGTCTTTGTTTATGCATCTAAAGATTTATTGGTTTTGTTAAACTTCAATATAATATGTTTAGTCTGCAATATTTTCACTTTTAGCAGAATTTAGTTTTTTGTAACTACTTCTGTACTTGAGGTCTTAGTAATTGAGAATTCATCTTTGCTTTTCTCATAGTAAAAAAATCTATGGGATGTTGTAACGACTTTTATGTATTACAAATCTTTTTATATGTTTCATCTTTTCTCTTTGAAACCACAGTTTTATTTCTTATCACATAACATGTTTGTAGGTTTCATCCAGCATGCATGAATCTAAATATAGAACAGGCAAAAGCTATGGAGTATTTCTATTGTCCAGATTGTACAGATGGCGACAAGAAACAAGGAAACCCTGCTAAAGATTTCACAGTTGTAAAGAAGGTACGTTTCTTTCTCATGGTTTTGGTCTGCAAAACTCTTGACTTCATAGAGGTGTTTGAATCATTATGGTAAAATAAATTGAACATTTAGAGGGCAATCTTTCACATCAAACCACAGCCTCTATAAGTGCACCATTGCAGTCAATAAAGCAAGGAAATTATATTTTATTGTCAAGACTCAAGACTGTAATTACAAAAAGATAGAATTAAGTCATTGTCACACCATAAAGCCATGTGACAATTGATTGAGGAAATTGAAAAGATTATTGCTTAGGTTGATGTAAGCAGAACGATCTTTGACCTTTGCAAAAGAAAAATAATCCCCAGTTAAAGGTATTCTCTTAACTTTTTGCCTCTCAAGTATGGTCTGTGACTGTCCATTTATATTAACTTGCTGAAGATGACTGTCTGTTTACCCTTTTTCACTGATATCAGAGGCACTAGTACAAAGCCATTTCTGTTTCTTGTCCCCTATAATTGGATATTGATGCTTTGCTTCAGGTTCCTTGATGCAACTAGTTTGTATATCAACACATCGAATTAAAGGTCTATAAAGTATGGGCAGCAAGTAGTATTCTTAGAATGGAGCCACAAGATTCATTGTGACTGTTGATTAAATACAATTTATATAAAATGATTAGAAATTGGTGCCTTTAGGCTTTAGGTAATAACACTTCCTCATATGACCAGGAATCTATCTAGAAATAACGACATAGACTGTTTTTTCATATTAAGATTGTCAACTTGGTATAACCCTAAACCCTCTATGGAAAGGTTCATGCCCATGTGCACCATAAATATTTAGGTCCTTAAAAAATAAAAAAATTCAGGGTTGTAGAACTTCCAACTGTTAGGTTCTGAACATGTTAGAGTTGTTATTGAGTACATTTGTTGTACTTGTGCTTGTTTTGACTACATGTGATATTATTTGATTCTATTTGTTGCATCCACAAATTTCAAAAAATCATGCCAATATCACAAGAGATGAGGAAATTGATGAGGGTTCGGTTCCTTCTATTTGTCCATCCATCTGACATTATGGTGCAACGAGTCTTTGCCCACTCTAGTTAAGGGCTAATGTTCCTTAACAACATTCTTACCATTCTGTACTACATCATTGAGCATACCAACCCTCAATGTCTCATAAGATGGGGCTTTAAACCTGGGACCTGCAGTTGTAATAGCATCCACCATACTCTGCTAGTATGGAGACCTGACAACATGAAACAACAGGCTAAAGTAGTACCAAAAATTTGCAATTGCCTTATTTGCTTGTTCATGGACATTCTTTCTCCATCTTGTACTTTCCAAAGTGGTCAGTGATCTTGGTGTAGTATGAGGTGTGAAGAAAAAATTAATTTTTCCTCCACCTGTGTTTGGGCCATGTGTTGTAGAAGAAGGTTTTGTTCTAGATTCCTTGAAAGACTCTTGTGTACCAGCTGCTTCATCCAAAGGATTGCTCTTAGCATCTGTAGATTTAGAAGCTATTTTTGTCTCAAATCTTGCCTTTTTGCCTTACCAATTTTTTTAAGAAGACACATTGTTGAGTTTTTTTGGGTGGACTATGTAGCCAAAGTTTTGTTTGACGTTTTTGTGTGAGCTGCCTTATTCATCGTTTGGGCAAATTACTGGTATAGCTAAAGCTCTAAAATCTGAAAATGGCTTCAATGAAAAATTGAATTTGCCCAAAAATTGAAACCTAAAATTGCTAAAAAACACCTCAATTCTAACTTCTAGTTTTACTTTTCTTTCATTCATTGTTTTCAAAACTTAAACGAGAACACAATTACAATATTGTGGAAACTAGAATAGAAGTTACATAGAAAGGAGAATAACTTTGAGAGGGTGTTGGCTTAGGTGAAATCCAGGACAGTATGGCCATATGTTCGGTCAAAACACAGCTTCATCCCTGTGATAGATATGTGATCCACCCATAACAAATAGTATCAAGGAAAAGCTAAAGAACCAAAGAATAACCATATGTAGAGCAGTATTAGTTATGTTTGCTGCTGTATTTTTTGGTGAAAAGATGTCACAGTTATTGCTCAGAATTCATATGTTCAAGACAAGTTCATGCCTACACAAAACTCTCTCATGGACATTTATGATTTATGAGAAGTAAATTTACATAGCTCAACTGCAATTGAAAATAAATATAATGAGAAGAAAACTAACAGAGATTAACATTGTTTGGGATGTGTACATCGCCTTGGCAAACCTGGTAACATATGTTACTGGTATAAATGCTCAGTCATTCTCTTAATTGCAATTGTCATTAATTCTGAACATGTAAGGTTTTTTTAGGGAGACTTAGAGTTTAATTGCTCTTCTGCACTCGTCCTCAAATATTTTTCCATAACTAGTGCTTTTGGTATGCATTTTGAAGCCATCGTTTGTTAAATATGATCATGTAGCATGTACTAAGAATAGATGTAGTTTTTATATTACTATTCCATTGGAGAAAGGAAATGGCTTGTTGTATAATGTTTGGCTTTTTATAATTTATCTCTTAAAATTATAATGTTTGGCTTTTTACATGTATATTAATTCTTATAGGGAAGAAATATTGTTCTATAAATGTAGTTTGGTTCTAGGCATTTTCATCGATGTGGCCAATGATCACATGATCATCTAGGTTTTTTTACACATTCATGCCGAAAATTAGCACTTTAAAAAAAAGTTTATACTTGTTTGCCTGTCTAATAGCACATTATTCTTATGGTTGCTTGAATGGTCAACAGACTTTTAAGCCTAAGAGGGCACCAACAAGTGCTTCAACATCCTGAAAAGACATTTTTTCAAATATAATGGCACACATCAACTAGGATAGTCTGTTTCGTTTCCTAGTATTATGTCCTGGAACAAAAGGGAAAGGTGGAAGTTATTAAAAATATCCCCAATCTTCTGTGTATTGTAATGGTATGTAAAGCAATGTTATATGAGCTTATTGAATGTATACTATTCTGTAATGTATTTGAATCTCTGAATGAGAATGTACAGATGTAATTTAAGATTAATTTTTAGTATGCTCATAATGCAACCAGTTGTACTTTTATCACTCAAATTTTAATGCACCCGTCTACAATCATCTTATGCATAAAAAACCCAAGAAATCTGTTGGAATAATGTCTATTCTCATATTCAAATTAGAGCAACCCTTTGAGTAAATTTTCCTATCTGTTAAAATTTCAAAATCATAGTCTGTCAACCTTTACTTAAGTTGATTCGTATTATGTTTTTGGTGCTCTAAAGGCATTCTATTTTTTGCTAATATCTCTAGATGAAATTCACACACTGTGTATATTACAAACCAATTTCAAATCCTTATTTGTGATGTT
The DNA here is from genome assembly GCA_007258455.2 of Sequoia sempervirens. Classification (NCBI taxonomy): domain Eukaryota; kingdom Viridiplantae; phylum Streptophyta; class Pinopsida; order Cupressales; family Cupressaceae; genus Sequoia; species Sequoia sempervirens. The sequence goes on along the minus strand of VDFB02261571.1, from coordinate 140,307 downwards.
ACAAATGTCTCTGTTTCAAGCTCAAATTTAATTTTTTCCATGAGTTTTTTAGTATGTGCTTAATTGATCTTAGACTTTTACTTTTCATGAGGGCGGTCTTGTTTGTTCAAATCCTATCAATGTTGATTTTAGTGTTCTTTTTTAATAACTAAAATACACACATTAAATTAAAGAGTGATCAATTATGAATTTAAAAAGAAATTCTCATGAGAATGGGCAAGGAGGGCACAAACATTGGCAAAAAGCATTATAGCTTTTTTTTAATGGTGTTTCTGGGACGGGGACAGCAGGACAGCCAGGGATGTGTGTCAGGGACAACAGTCTATGGGTCAATTTTTGGGACAGCAGAGGGATGACAGTACATGTATACATCAAAATTAAGACAGTGACAGCAGTATAGCAGCAATAAATATATCATGACAACAGTATATTATATTAAGACAGCGACAACAATAAATAAAAATTTAAAAACTAAGATAGTGATAGCAGTGGCAGAAGTTTAACAGCGATAAATATATGATGATTCATATTCATTGTTAATGATATTGCAGCAATAATTTCTGATTTCTTTGTTCAAACTTGAAAGTTTTCGATAGAAAGTAGCATAAAAAAATTGTTAGGAACTAGTCCTCAAATGGGAGAATGTTAAGTGTGTACTCCACATTATTATTCATAAATAATATGTGGACAGAATAATATAAATAATGTAAGCACATTAGAATAGGTTTGTAGAGATTAGATATTAGTTAGGAAAGTGGTTGTAGGAGTAGTTATAGGAGAATTCCTATACATGTAACTCATATTATTGTATGGAAATGTTGAATGAGCCTTTTGCTCTACTTCAATATGTAGTAATTTTAATTTGGTAGAGTAGTTTCATATGAGATCTCTATATTCATTCTCCATTTGATTGTCCTTGCTTCAAAGTGGTTCACACAATGACTATGCAGTGCAGATCACATGCAACAACCATTGTCTTGCTCGTCCATTATTCTTGTATTTTGTCGACAATTTTGCAGTGCAAACCACATGAAAACTTGCTGACATTCATCATCCATCTGCATTCTCTTCTCTTCTTATAGGTGGGAGGAATAGCTCTATATTTGGGTGGGAGGGAATCATAGGGCTGGGTTGGGTGAGAATTTGTAGTTCTGGTCACACCATCTTGGAACTACAAGTGAGGCAGGGGGCTGGGCATTCCAGCTATAGATAGTAGGAGGGACCAAGATTTGGATTGAGAATTTGTATCTAGGGCGAAAAGGTAGAGCCTGTTGAGGTGGGTGGATATAGGTGACAAGACTCCAAGTAAGTAGGTCCCCTATCCAAAGTAAGTAGGTCCCCAAAATAATTCCATCCCTACCTACTACCTATCTATTTTGTGAAGGCCATTGATAGTTCCTATCCTAGATAGATAGGGCTCCTACTAGAATTCCAAGGGATTCAAACCCCAACCCACATTCCTTCAACCAAACCTTGTAGGGCTTGCTTTTTAGTTGCGGGGGCAACCCTGTTCACTCTTTGATTGTCTACACTCCATTTTGTTAGCAGTTTCAAAATAAAAAAAGAAGAAGAAAAGAACAGCAATAAGGTTATCCGAAGATTTCAAATCTATGTGCTCTACCATTTTGAATTTGGTTTGTTGATTCCTATTGGTGCTCCATTTATGGCTTCCATTTCGTGAAAGTTGATGATGTGTGAACTAAGTATGATAAAGATGAAAAAGTGTAATGCTATCAGTGAAGGGTAGCATATGATCATTGTAGGTTATTGTGTTAAGAGTAGTGGTGTGATGCTATTATCATACAATTTGAAAATTGTTTTGAGCACTTGCAAGTATTATTGAAGGGGCATTGGAAAATAGACAGGTGGCTACAAATGTTTTTAGCATGTATTTCAAAGAGATTGTAGTGCATATTGTTCATCTCGTAACTATTTGAGCCTAGTGTTCATATACATTGCCCTGTGCATCAATTATTTAAGTGTCTTAGAAAGTGTTATGTGTGGATTCATTTTCGAGAACATGGAGTGTATGGACACTGTCTCGTACAATAGTAGCAATTTTATGGCGTGAATGCATTTCAGAGAGAGTGGAGTTCATGTACATGGGAAGCGGTTGTGTAGAAGAATAGAAGGTGAGTGATTGGTGGTAGTTATTTTGGGAAGAAATAACCCTAGTAAGATTTGATTTATGCAAAAGCCCCCTAAAATTCTAATTACTTATCTTGTTTTGAGCATTGAAAAGATAAGTGAATAAATATGGTGTAGAGAACAATTGGTTGAATTGGTTTGAAATCGATTATGAGGTCACTTGGTTGTTTTGGATTGGAAGTCTTGTATGATAAGTTAGAGAAGCGTATGTCACAAGGCACATTTATTTTGGAAGGTGCAAAGATTATAAGAGCAAAAATATTTTGTTTTGAGTTGAAATTTGTATTGAAACAACTTAAAAAAGGGTGGGGGTTTATTTCTATATTGTTGACTCCTTAAAATTTTGCAATGGAGTGATAAGATTAATGTGTGAAAAAATAAAAAAGTCTTTTAGGAATTATAAGGATTCTTTGTATTCACATTATTGGTCACATTGTAAACGGATGTATTATCAACAAAAATTGACATCCAAGGAGATTTTCCAGTGTGGGGTGGCAAATGTGAAATAGGTGAACCTCAACAACAACTCAGAAGATGGAGGCAATGATTGACCAAGGCCAACAATTGATGCATCTCTAGAATAAAGTTCCTCACCCCATGTTAGCACTAAGGGGGGGAATGTTGAGAATTAATCCTTGCATGGGGAATGTTAATGTGTGCTCAACATTATTATTTGTAAATAATGTGAGAGAATAATACAAATATTGTTATGTAATAATCACATTAGAATAGATTTGTAGAGATTAGTTATTAGTTAGGAAAGTGGTTATAAGAGTAGTTATAGGAGAATTCCTATATATGTAACTCATATTAATGTATTGAAATGTTGAAGATGATTGATTGATTAATGTGTTTGAGCCATTTGCTCTACTTCATATCTTGTTTTTAATTACAATATAATACTACTACTAAGTACGACCATGCTTCATCTGGGCTATTAATAGCAAAAAGTTATTTGTATCATTTTGTGGCTAAGGTTGTGGCTTGTCTAGTGGAAACCTGACCAATCTCAATTGCAATGACTCCTTGTCAATTTGCATAATATCTTCAGGATTAACATCCCGACAAATGTTTGGAGTCTATCGATACTCAAGAGTCAACCAATCTTGAAGTCTCAAGGCACTATGAATTGCAACTAGCATCTCTGCTTGTCTAGAGGTAAGCTTGTTCCTTCTGATTAAATGGAAGAAATTGTACCAATTTATCTTTGCAACAAAGAAACTACCAATTTGTACGAGTAGATGAATGGCAAGTTGCTTTAGCTCTGGTGTGCCTTTCCATGAAATTTCCATCGTCTAATAAGTTTTTTTTGTGCAATAGTGACCATATCCATCTTAGCCTCTAATTACGCCAAGAGGCGTCTACAGTGGCATCCACAAAATCAAAAATCTGTGTAAGGAAAAACTCTTCAGCTTGAATTTGATGTGCAACTGGCATTGTTTTGCTTTGTTTTAAAGCTGTTTGTTGTTTTCGTTTTAATTTAGGGGTTTTATGTAGGTGTTGGCATTGGTTATTGAGACTCCTGTTAATTCGTGGAAATATGATTTTGTGAGAGCTTTGGCGGATAAAATGATAGAAGAGAATTTGAAAAACAAGTCTTTGGAAGAGGTGAATCAAACGACACTTTCGGCTGGATTTGGCCGAACTTTGAAGCTCTTGATTTCAGCTCTGCGCGACCAGTAGATGGCTGGAACGACATGGAAAATAATTTGGCGGATTCCTTTTGGGGAATATCTAAATAAACATCTTTCTACCGCGAACGATTATTTGCATCCCACAAATATGGTGACAAAATCTATTTTAGCTGAGAAATTGTCGATGGAATTATTGTGGTTTGTAGAAAAGTTAGTAGAAAGTAGGGGTATTGAAGAAGTGATTGTTTGGTGGAGTGAAGTCGGTAGCTTGGTGAATCTTGCCATGTCCGTGCATTCACGCGTCCAGGGGTCTTGGTGAGAGTTTTAGGTGGTTTCAGAATCCTAACTTTTGATTCATTTGGTGAAATATTTAGGTTTAGCCGTTTCGGGGAATCTGATGTAATTGATTTGCAGTATATTTGTGAAGAGCACAAGGATATACTAAGGAGGGGTGGGGGCGTGAATCAGTATATCAACCAAATTTTACCCTTTACAAATTTTATCAACTTCAAACTCTAACACAAATCAACTATGCAAGAATATCACAATATGAACAAGTTGACACCAAGATTTTACGTGGAAACCCTTATGAGATAAAACCACGGTACAAATAATTTACTTAATGAATTATATAAACTTGTACAATGAATGTAGGCACCAACCTACTTGAATTACCAATATGTAGTTTAGTAGGCACCAACCTACAAAGAGCACCAATCCTTACTTCTGATTTAGTAGGCACCGACCTACAAGGAGCATCAACCCCTAATGCTGATTTAGTAGGCACCCATCTACAAGGAGCACCAACCCCTAATGTTCGTAGGCACAAACCTACTGGAGGCTTCAACCCCACTTGCCAAGAACCAACTTAGCAAAAATAATAATTTGAATGATAATGTTCCACCTTCAATGTTGCTTCTTCAACGGATGATGGACAATTCTGCTCAAACGCTCTTCTTACAAATCTGATATAGTCTTCTCTATTATTCACACAATCTTCTCCTTTATCTCTGCATAGATTTCTTCTATGTAAGCATGAACTTCTCTTCTATATCACAGATCTGTATGTGTCCTCTTATTCCAATCTTCTTCACACCTCTGCTTCAGATACTGTCATAAATCTGCTCTTAAATTCCTTCACAAATCTGCTTCAACTTTCCTCATAAATCTGCTATAATTCTATTCATACCTTATGAGTCTGCTCAAAACCTCATAAAGTCTCCAAAATTATTCTCATAGAGACTTCATAAATCTGCTTGTTTTCAATCCTCTAATTTGCTGTGTATTTATTATGTACGCCTTTGTTCTTCAATCCACACCAACTTGTGTTTTTATGATATAGCTTTTTCACACAACACACAACTCCACACAGCACTTGTGCTTTAAGATATTGCAATTATTCCACACACAACTACACACTCTATATCACACTACAATCTTCTTTATATACCTTTACCAAGAGATGTATTTCAAAAGACACCATCATTCATTATAGACACATCCCAAAATAGGTCACATCTTTTCAAGAACAGATCGCTTCTTCCCCTTTTTAATTATTTAACATTGTCACTAATCTTCCTCAAAGATAATTGATCTCTTTTGAATGAGTCACTTGCTTTTGATATAATCACCTTTCTTCAAACTGATAGGTATCACTTCACAACTAAATCACATCACTTCACAAAGGTGTATGAAATCGCATCATTATGTAGCTCTTTATTTATTATTAATTTTTTGCTTGTTAACAAGTCTGAAGTTGCTGATTTATGGATCGCACCTCTTCATAACCATTTTGTTGCCTTAATCGCACCAACTCAAAAGTCTGAATTTTGTGTAACCACAGATCGTATCTCTTGATTTAGCCTTTTCATAACACACATCTTTTGTGGAGATTCAGATGCGTCCTTTAGTTAATTGAGTTATGTCTTCTAAAACACGTCCTTTCAAAAGGACATCATATTCTTCAAAGAACATCATTCGTATCCCTTGAAAGAGCACCTTCGCACCTTTTGATCTTCAGCCAAGTTTCTTGTAATTAGTTTATTCTTGTAATTAGCTCCTTCTTTTTAACAAAAAGAATATGTTAAAAGACATTCTTCGAACTGAAGGATATACTTTGAAAAAATAATCTTCTCTTTAATAATTCGAACTGATATACTTCTAACTGAAATGAACTTATCAAATCTGAGAGACCACAAATTTGTCTGAATGAACTTATCAACTTGAATGATCTAACAAGCTCGATACAATCTGATTTAACCAATTTGGACATCCGAGAGACCACAAATTTGTCACTAAGTCTGAATGTCAATTATTCCCAGAATCTGAGTTAAAGCCATCAATCTGAAGATCAACCATCGATCTCTTCTTTGCTGTGAGCACTAATAAATTTGTTGTTCTCCATTATGTTTTGAGTTCTTTGAGGGCTCACATTCTTGAAGGCTTAATGCTGTAGACTTTTGACTTGCACCTTCAAAACAATCTTGCAACCTAGCAACAAACTTTAATTTGTCTTGTATTCCATTCTCTTCAAATCTTCAAGTCCTTCTATGTTAGGTCTGAAGATTGTATTCATGACGTAAATCTGTGTAATGATGGACCTCCAGTTTGTTGTCTGCATTATGTTATCTTCAGTCATGCTTATTTTGACATCAATGACAACTTTGCCAACAATCTCCACTGAGTGTCTTTGACATCAATGACAATATTTCCAACAATTTGTTGAAAGAAGTGGCCAAGGAAGAGACGGAAGAAAGGAAGGTGAAAATGATGATGATGTGGATGCCGCTCTTGGCCAATGCCGCTAATGGAGTGGAAAGCGTTGTTGACTGCGAGGGAGAAAAGTGAGGTTGAGAGAGTGGTGGAGCAGATGATTCAAGAATTGGCAGACATGAAAGACAAAGAAGTGGTGCTTGCAAATTGGCTCCACCATTATGCGCGCTCAAATTTTGACTGGCCAAATTTACAGACATGTTACAATCAATGGTGTGGCCTTTCCAGAAGCACCTTAGTTGAATACATTCCTTGCTCTAAATTGATCTTTCCTGCTGTAACAATTCAAGATTCTACATTTTGGGTTTTCCCTTTAATTTATTGTTGCATCTATTTCCAACGAAATTGTATGGTTCCAACATTTGTTTTTCCATTTATCTTCTGTTAATTCATTTGTAAAGCTCGAATACATTCTAAGTATTCAGAAGTTTCTTGTTTTGTAAATGAAATAAATAAAACCCTTTGAATAATCAAAGTTGTGAATATATGGAAATATGGAATTAGCAGGAGACGGTAATAATATTAATAATTATTATGCTTTTTAAAATGATAAAAGGAGGATCAAAGACTTGGTTTTGAAAGTGGCAGGGAAGGTCTTTGTTGAAGATAGTTCTCTATGATTTAGAATTCTATTCAATGATCAAATTTAGTATTATAAGTTTTAACAAATAAATATATTTTTTATTTTATATTAGAGTCAAGTTTGTATTTATAAAATTGGTCTTTGTACATAGAGAATTAATCTTTGTGTTTAGAGAAATGACTTCAATCTATAGATATGATATATATTTGAAAAATGAGTTACATGCTTTTCACTATTTAGAATTTACTCACATCGTTATTTAAAACTTATGTCTAAAAAATATGTGGTGTCAATGAACACCTTTGAGAATTTGCAAGCACATATCTTCTTCTTATGTCAAACTCTTATATTTGAATTAATGGTTCAAAATAATGATTAGAAACATCTGACCAACCATGTAGTATGTCTTAATCTATCACTAAATGCAAATATTGAAACTCTCTAACTAATAATGCAAGTAATTGAGTAAGAGCTAATAATATATGATGCTCTGAAATGGATTAATTTTTATCCTTTTATAGAATAACTTATAACATAAATGTTAGAATAATATATTATTCTCATATTATTTAATGGTCAATGTTTTATTTTGCTTAGGTCGTTACTGTTGCTACAGTAACATTGTTAGGTAGATAAATTTATTATCTACAGTATTTGTAAGCTCTTTATTATGTAACTTTTCTTGATGTTAATGTAAGAAGTTTTTTACCGTTTCATGGTATCAGAGCCGACTAGGGTTAGGGTTTCTAGGCAATTTAAAAAAAAATCTGTAATTCGTGTTCTTCACGTGAGATTTTGTGGCTTCTGTTTGAAGATTTTCGCAAACTCTCTTTCTGAAAATTCGAGGGTTTGAAGGTCGTTTTGTGTTTCAATTTGCTATTCGCGTTTTTTTCGCGTGAGATTTGTCCGAACTCTCTTCAGCCACTCTGTTCTCTGGCCGCGCGTCTCTATATTTCGCGTCTTCTTTCTGCAGGTCGCGTCTTTTTTTGTATTTTCTAGGCGCGACTGTTCTGCTCTGGCCGCGATTTTGGGCTCTTTTTGGGCTCTTTCTGGTCGCTTTTTTCGAGTTTATCTGTCTGTGTTTCTTAGACCTCTTTGGTGGCTACGTCTGGACGCGTTTTACTGCCTCTTTCGCCCGCGTTTTGAAGGATTTTCGTGCAAAAATCTACCCGCGTTTTTCAGACCTTTTTTGAGCACGATTTCTGGTGTTTTTCGTGTTCGAACTTGGTCGCCTCTTCCTACAACCTGGTCGCCTAGGGTTTGGCATCTCTTTTGCCAAATTTTCGTGCAGATTCGAGCTGTTTTCTGCAATTTTTCTAGTCTTCAATGGCGGCCTAGGGTTTCTGCAAGTTCGTCTAGGGTTTTGACCCTCTGTTTGAAGGCGGAAAGTTTTTTCGTTTGCAGATTCCTTCTGGGTTTTTCGAGATCTCAACTGGGTCGTCGTCCATTTTTTTTGGGTACCTCGTTTTCTGTGCCTCGAAATTTGTGCCTCAATTTGAAGTCGAATTTTTTTTTTCTGATTGCAGATTCCTTTTGGGTTTTGTGAGATCTCAATTGGGTTGTCACTAGATTTTTCTAGGTACCTCATTTTCCGTGCCTCGAAATTTGTGTCATCAAATTTTTTTGGGTATTCTTCCACCCTTCTGGGTTTTTACTTATCTTTTTTGGGTTTTCAGTAAAACTTCAAAATCCGTTTTCGGGTTTCTGTATTTATGTTTTCTTTGGATTATCTTGCCTTCACCTGTTTGACCACAAGGTACGTGATGGCATCTCTCACAAACATAATGCTCGAAAGCAGCCAGAAGTTCAACGGGAAGAATTACAACACCTGGAAGCAGCGTATGTTGACGATCTTTGAATATCGTTGTCTCGATCAGGTCGTCTTGGGGCACTCACCTCGACCCACTGTAGCCGGAAAGGATCAAGACAAATGGGATGAACACAACTGAGAAGCGGTCATGCTCATCAAGCTTTCCGTCACTGACGATCAACTGCCACAAGTGCCGTCAGGCAAAACAGCTGCTAAGGTATGGACAACCCTGAAGGATCTTCATGAAATGTCAGATAAGAGTCGTGCGTTTTTTCTTAAGAACATGCTTTTTTCAATAATGATGGACGAGAAGCACACCACTCTTCAAGAGCATCTGACAAAGATCAAGGAGATTTGCGACCAGCTGGAAGCTATTGGACGAAAGATGGAGGAAGAGGACATGGTCGTCATTACTCTGAAGAGTTTGCCAAAGTCTTACGAGCATTTCATTGAGACGCTCAATATTACTTCAACAAACGTTGACTTGAAGTTTCCAGACTTGTGTAACAAGCTTCTACAACAGGATCGTTGGAGACAGCAGTTTGGAAGCAGTGCCAGTTCGTCCTCCACAGAGCAAGCGTTCTCAGCCAAATCTTTTGCTAAGAACAAAGGGAAGCCTCAATCTTCTCAGCCGAAAGGCTCTGGTTCTTCTCAGGACAGCAAGAAGAAGAAGAACGTTCAGTGCAATTATTGTCACAAATACGGTCACATTAAGGCTGACTGTCGCACTCGGTTGGCTTCTGAACAAAAGAAGCAGGGAGGATCTCAATAGAAGGCACATGTCGCCGAGCACACTAAGCAGAAAGAGTCTACATTCTATGCTTTTATGGCCAAGCGAACTGCAGATCTAGTACATTCTTCTGCCTGGTATATCGATTCAGGGGCATCGCGACATTTTACTCATCGTCGGGATTGGTCAACAAAGTTCGAACCCTTCTTAGATTCTGTCATTTTTGGAGGAGGAGAAGAATACACAGTTGCTGGTAAGGGCACTGTCCAGATTCACTCAGGAGGAAGAAATTTGCTCTTTCTCGATGTCTACTATGTTCCAGGCATGGAACATAATCTCCTCTTCGTCAGTCAGATCATGTGGCATTCTCCCCAGTTAGATGTTGTTTTCAGTTCGTCCACCTGCAGCATCGTTGATAGAGAGACTCGTACACCAATTGCGATGGGACTTGAGGATCATGGTCTGTGTCGACTTGCTGATTCCGGTGATTCTCAGGAGCACGCTCTCGCAGCCCGAAGTACAACCATCAGCAAACTTTGGCATCAGCGTTATGGGCACTTGAATGTGCACTACCTCGCTCAGTTATCTCGGGAGGGTCTTGTTGCTGGTCTACCTGAGATCCAAACTAAAAATCATGGAGTTTGTGGAGCCTGTCAAGCTGGCAAGCAGCATCGAACACCGTTCTCGGATGGTGATTCTTGGCGAGCCTCCAAGGTACTTCAACTGGTTCACGCTGATGTATGTGGGCCAATGAATACTCCTTCTGTTATTGGGTCCAGGTACTTTTTATTGTTTGTTGATGATTTCAGTCGGAAAATGTGGGTGTATTTTTTGAAACATAAATCAGATGTGTTCAGCACATTTCAACAGTTTAAAGCCTTAGTTGAGAAGGAATCAGGTTCTCACATTGTTACTCTAAGGTCAGATAATGGGGGGGAGTTTTGTTCAACTGACTTCTCTACTTTTTGTGCTGCACACGGCATTAAGCGCCAACTTACCACACCCTACACCCCTCAGCAGAATGGTGTTGTTGAACGTAGGAATCGCACCATTCGAAATGGCTCGTTCTATGCTCAAGTACAGACATGTACCTAAGAAATACTGGGCTGAAGCAGTCTACACTGCAGTCTACCTCCTGAATCGGTCACCTACACAGGCCGTTAAGAAGATGACTCCAGAAGAAGCCTGGTCAGGACGCAAGCCTAAGGTGGGCCATCTGAAAGTCTTCGGTTCTACCGCTCATGTATGGATTCCAGACGCCAAGCGTGCCAAGTTGGACTCCAAGAGCCGGACACTTATGTTTACTGGCTACAACGACAATCACAAAGCCTACAGGTTGGTTGATGTGGAGATATCGTCTCATATTTAGCCGTGATGTTGTGATTGATGAGACTACTGGTCCATTTGTTCCTACCACCAGTCCTGCGGATCAGCCTATGAAGGTTCCTGATGAGGGTGTTCGTCTTCCTCTTGGTTCCCATGATGGGAGGGCTTCAGAGCATTCTGACTCTGAAGATGAGGAGTCTACTGATCATGATCTTGCACCACCTAACTTTCCTCAAGATTCACATCCAGATGACCTTGTTCCAGACATCCCAGGCGATGTTGTTACTCCTATTTTAGATGTTGGCACTTCTACTCGTCGGCCTAAGTGGTGGGCCAAGACGATCGGCGATCTTCATGATGATGAACTCATTGAGGGCAGATCAACTTGTAGCAAGAGCAAGCAGCTACACACAGTCAACTTCGCTCTTATGGCCAACATCCACAACATCTACGAGCCTCAGACGTATTCAGAGGCTAAAGGAATTCCAGAGTGGGAACAGGCTATGCAGACAGAATATCATAGTCTTCTGAAGAATCACACCTTGGTTCTTTCTGATCTTCCTCCTGGGAAGAAACCTATCAGTTGCAAATGGGTTTACAAGGTCAAGTATCATGCATATGGTACTTTGGATAAGTACAAAGCCAGATTAGTTGCTCGGGGATTCACACAGCGGGAGGGCATTGACTACGAGGAGACCTTCGCTCCTACTGCCAAGATGAGCACCATTCGTCTTCTTCTCGCTATTGCAGCCCAATTTGGTTGGACAGTTCATCAGATGGACGTCAAGAGTGCCTTCCTCAACGGTGATTTGCAGGAAGAAGTCTACATGACGCAGCCGCCTGGTTTCAAGGTTGCCAGCAGAGAACATCAAGTGTGTAGGCTCGTGAAAGCGTTCTATGGACTGGAATAGGCTCCCCGTGCATGGTATTTCAAGATTCATCAATACTTGGTTGGTCATGGTTTTCAGCGCAGCCCTTCTGACAGTAATCTGTATGTCAAACACTTTGGTGATGATATTCTCTTTCTTGTTGTCTATGTTGACGATTTGATCATTACTGGCAGTTCAACACATTTGATTGCAACAATCAAACACGATTTGTGTCAGACTTTTGACATGACAGATTTGGGGCTTCTCCATTATTGTTTGGGTATTGAAGTTTGGCAGACCGATGGTAGCATCTTTATCTCCCAGTCAAAATATGCCAGAAGTTTGCTTGACAAATTCCGAATGTAGGATTGCAAACTTGCCTCCACACCCATGGAGAAGGGGTTGAAGTTGTCAGCGAACTCCGATTCACCTCCGGTCGATGAAACGACATTCAGACAACTAGTGGGCAGTCTCATCTACCTCGCTGCCACTAGACCAAACATCAGTTTTGTAGTGAGCTACATCTCTCGCTTCATGACAACTCCTAAAGCTGATCATTGGATTGCAGCGAAGCAAGTGCTGAGATATGTTAAGGGCACTTCCGACTATGGCATTCTCTATGGCAGATGCAAAGATCCAAAGCTGATTGGTTACACAGACTCAGATTGGGCAGGTTCAGTGGATGACAAAAAATCTACTTCTGGGTATGTCTTCAGTTTGGGTACAGGTGCTGTAACATGGACCAGCAAGAAGCAACAGGCAGTGGCTCTTTCCTCGACATAAGCTAAATATCGAGGCACTGTTAAAGCAGCATGTGAGGCAGTTTGGCTTCGTAGGATGCTTTCTGACATGCACACGTCACAAGCAGGACCTTCTCCCTTGTACACTGATAACCAAGGGGTGCTCAAACTGGCCAAAAATCTAGTCTTCCATGAACGTACCAAGCATGTTGAGCTTCATTGTCACTACATCCGCAAGCTGGTAGAAGACGGATCAGTTCAACTGCAGTATGTTCTGACTGCAGATTAGACTGCAGACATTCTCACCAAGTCTCTGAGCCCGAATAAATTTGTAAAATTCAGGGAGCAACTTGGTGTTGATGGATTGACCATTAAGGGAGGGTGTTAGAATAATATATTATTCTCATATTATTTAATGGTCAATGTTTTATTTTGCTTAGGTCGTTACTATTGCTATAGTAACATTGTTAGGTAGATAAATTTATTATCTACAGTATTTGTAAGCTCTTTATTATGTAACTTTTCTTGATGTTAATGTAAGAAGTTTTTTACCATTTCAATAAATTAACATATATTGTTCTCAAGTCAACAAGTAATGATTAGTAGGAAATTGACTTGGCCACATTTTGATAATTGAATTTAAAAATATTAGTCATTTATGTGTTGCAAATTAGACATAAGATCAATTTTATGCTCATAGATTTAACATTAGATAAAGAATTAATAAAACATAGATTAGGAATTTTCCTCAACGATGTGTGTAGATAGAATTAAATTAGGTTTAGGGTGGTTAACTTTTGTATAAAACCATGCAACTTGTATGCTAGTCATTGAATTAGGAACAACCTACTTAAAGGAGTTCAAAACAAAGGAAAGTACCAAGTATGCACTTTTCATTATTACATTTACCCCCAGTCTAACTTGCATGTGATCTACTTTGAAGGTGCATGCCAAAGTAAACAAGCAATTAGCATGAGAGTAAAGATTCAAACACTCATAAAAAAGATATAGATATGGATGAGTATGACATATTTTCCTTACATGAGTGCTCCTTCTTGAAACTTGTAAACACAAAAGATAAAATGACTAGCATCTAACATTCACTTAATAAATTTAAAATTATCATTATCAAGGCGCCTATTGCACTGAGAAAAAATGATGAAAATAGGCGCCTCCAGAAGGATAACTCTCGGCATATTTTATATATATTAATATTTAATATATGTATGCTAGTTTGTACAAGTAGATGAATGGCAAGTTGCTTTAGCTCCAATGTGCCCTTCCACGAAATTTCTACCATCCAATAGGTTTTTTTTTGCAATAGTGACCATATCTATTTTAGCCTCTAATTTGCTGAATGCATTGTTCAAAACATGTCCACAACATGGTGTCCAAACAATGTGTTTGTAAGTGCTTTGAACCATCACATCAACTAATTTACAAGCATGAGTTGAATTTGTCTCAACTTGCACAACATTAGAAGGCCCAACCTCTTCTATGGTCTATTTCAAAAAGTGAAACTAGCAGTCAACATCCCTACATTTCCTAACAATCAACAGTTCTAAGAAAGTATGTCCCACCAGCATTGTAAGTGGCCTTCCTCTTCCTTTCATCATAACTCTCCTATTAATATATTGGAATACTCATCAACAGATGCCAATGGAGTGGATGCATGTCTATTAGTAGTAGTAGTTTTTGTCTCTCTCTCCTCAACTAACTTTGCCATTTTAACTTGCTGTTCCAATGTTATATCCCCACAAATTCTAACCCCTTGTCCATTCTCATGTAATAAAAGGTGTCCGACCCTACTATTGCTCCCATAAAGATTAGTTTTACAAACATGAAACAACCAATGCTGGCTAGCCCTTGCATTTTAACCTTATTATTGTTCAAAATTGTGGCAAATTGTAGTAAGGTTTTCTTGGAGTTGAAAGAGCCTTTTACAAACTCTTGAAGAGATGATGAAGGGCATGATAAATGGTTTTTTGGTGTTGCATCAACACTTGTGTTTGATATTTAGAAGAATGGGAAGCTTGAACACTCCCTTCTCAACTTATCTTGGGTTTACTTATTCACCATCCATCTCATTGTCATTACTAACATTTTTAATGTCAAAGATGAGAGGTCAAAGAAATGTTTTAGAGGATGCTAGTGTTGTAGAATTGTGGTTTTTTGAACATTTGTGTGAGCAAACTTAAAAAAAATAAAAAAACTCAAGTTCGAGGAAAAAAAGAAGGAAAAGTAAAGTTGGCTGTTATAGGGATGATGAGTATGATTGTAGCAGTGTAACATAGCAGAGCCTACCTTGATGGCTGGAAATGGAGTAGTGTAGGCTGTAGAGTAAATCATAGTCCCTCCTTTCATCTCCACGGTTATGGAAATTAGAAAATCAAGATGACAAATGTGTGAAATTTGAATTTCTTCAAGGCCAAGTTGTTGACTTGAGGTTAAGAAGCAAACTTAGAATGAGAAAACCAAATGGCAAAAAGTGAAACCTCTCTAGTCTTAACTGGCAACATGCTCAAAAGACTAGATTTAGATTCTTAGAAATGTTTATTTTTTACTATAGGAAATTAGGGTTGGATAAGGGGCGTGGGAGGATTTGTGAGACCCCCATGCCATGCCCCTTTCAAAATAGTTTTTTTCATAAATTAAAGTTTATTTTTTAAACAATTGAATTTTCCCCTTTTTTTTCTCTAGGATGCCCCGAGGATGGTGAGGGATGTATTAGACATTTTTGTCTGTCCTAGGGATAATAACATGTCTTGAATATGCTTCCTTATTGTTGCAGTGGTTTTAGGGATGTCTCAAAATTTTTTCAGAAATTTGGGGATGAGTAGGGGATGCCCCTGATTGTATTGTTGGTATCTCAGAAATGTCGTGGGGGACAAGAACATGGGTTTTAGGGCCAAGGATGTCTCCTTATGGAACACAACAATATAGCAATTCAAATGTGATGTAAGATACACCTATTCTCAACATGATTGTTTTTGTTCTAGATAAAAGAAAGATGAGATTGAATAAGAATAAATACCAATGTAGCAAAGGCTTTGAAGAAGATCAAATGTTTGTCATTATGTGGGTTGTAGCAAAGTCCCCTTAATATTGAAGAATCTTGTGGTAGATTAAACACTAGACCTTTGGAAAAATTGTTTGATATTGGAGGAAGATAGGAGATTGAGAATTGTGTTGCATTTAACACTTATTCGAGTATTGTTTAGTCACCACATTAAGTAGGACAAACTTTGAGGTATTAATGAAGCTTATAGTGGGTGCTAATCTCTAGGTATTAAAGAAATAGAAGCCTTCCTTTTGAAAGAGAAGTTAATTACAAATAGCTTTTTAGAATATTATTTTAAATGGATGGATCATAGCAACAAAAATATTTTGGGGAAAAATCGGCAAATCAAAAGTATATGATTTTTTTCAAGAATTGGATTATCAAAAAATGTAAAAAAGAAGAAGAGAAAACCTTACTATTTTTTAATTTAAAGACATTTTAATAGCATAGAGATATAGAGAGAAAATAAAAATGAGAGGAGGGATCTAGGGTAGCAGTTCTAGCATGGTTGAGGGGCAGTGCCTCTCATGGGGGTCTGGGGGTAGTGCTCCCAATGGGGTTGTGCCCCCCATGGGGGTTTAGGGGCAGCGCCCTCGTGGGGGCCGAAGGCAGTGCACCTGGATGCTCCCTATCATGATTTAGGGTGGGGTGGAGGGGTGGACCCCTCACCACCAATCCTAAATTAAAGCCTTTGAAACCACACAAACCTTCACTAGGCATGCTATTTTTCATAATTTTATCATTTTTAACCAAGCTCGAAGACTCCTCCAAATCTTTCAAAAAATGCTCGACTTTCACACTTGTAGATTTGACTATTGCCAATTTTGTATTCATTTTTAAATTAAAAATTATATAATATTAATATAATAAAATCATTACGGCTTTCAATTATAATATTAGAAACAGATAAGATCCTAAAACCCAACACTTAACCTATAGACAAAACATTTAGAGTCAATGAAACCCTAAGTAAATTTAAATCCGACAATTATGCTTCACATGAAACAAATAAGATCCTAAAACCCAACACTTAACCTATAGACAAAACATTTAGAGTCAATGAAACCCTAAGTAAATTTAAATCCGACAATTATGCTTCACATGAAATTTATTTGATAGCAAAGAGCCTAAACTCCATGTAGCAAACAATTAACCTAAGAAACAAGTATTGATGAATGCTAGTAGAGGTTTCCAAACAAGGTAAAATGACTTTAAACAAATGACAAAAATTAAGTTGCCATTTCTAGTATGGGAATAGATATGGGTTTGGGGGGTTCATATATATATATATATATTTACTAGTAATATTATTAAAATTATATCATTATATTAATTTTAAAAAAAATAATTAATTAGGGATGATGCCTACATGGAGAGGAGTGGCGGGAATAGGCGAGGAGTGGGTAATTTGAAATCTGCAGAGGACGGAGAGGCTGAATCCAAGATGATGGAAATTTGACTATTTGGGAAGCTACTGATGGAGATTTGGCTGTTTGGGAAGTTTCCTTGTTGCTTGGTGAGGCTTGTTTGTTTTTGGCCCTCGTTTGGGGTGTGTTGCGTCCTTGCTTTTGTTGGGCGTTGGTGGTTGGACGGTTTTCTCTGTCTGGTTTGTGGTGGAGATCCTTGCTTTAGCTGAGGCATCTCCTTTTCTTCTGGCTTTGCCTCTACGTTGCATGGATCTGGCTGGGGATGAGCCTTTGTTTCTGTGTGCGCTGGCTTATGTTGGGCGTTCCACTTGGTCCTTTTGTGGGCTTGTGCTGTTCTGGGTGAGTCTTTGGGCTCTTTTTCCCTTGCTATGTGTGTCGATGCTTCACTACTTTGGTTCCTTTGCGTGGAGTAGATGTTTGTTTTCAAGCTGCTTTTTTTTTGGGTGGCTGGCTTCCTTGTTTGTGGTGGGGCTTTTGGGGCCGCCTTATGTTTGTGCTTGAGTTGGGTGCTCCATCTTGTGTGGTGTCTAAAGTTTTTATCTCTGCTGGGGGGTTTGGTTTATGCGCCTTTGTTCTTGTTGCTTTTGTTTCATGCTGCTGCTTTCTTCCCTTTGCAGGTTGTGAAGTTCTTCATTTTGAAGGGATTTTGTCTTTGCTTCTTGTTGAAGGTTGTCTGCAGGTGGTGGTTTCCGATGTTTATCTGTAGCCCCTTGAGGAGCTTGTTTTATCGTCTGAGGCAGAGGCTGTTGGAGTTGCTGGTCATGGTTTTGGATTTGGTCCTGTTTCACAGGATGGGCTTTTTTTGGTTCTCCAAGTTGTGGTCTAAGTTAGTCTTTGGGATCCCCTTATGCTTCGTTGTGCTTTTCACGAGTTTGGGGTCTACTTTGCTCTGCATACAGATTTGTATCTGTATGATCTTTCTTGTGGATCTCTTTTTGGCGATAGGGTTTTCTCTGTGTACCCAATCAGAGTTCTACTATTGGAGATTCCACTTTGCACTTCTTTTGGCCCTTCGGTGGTTGGTTGGGTTATTTTTCATGCCTATACTTAAGACCTAGATGATTATGCTGTTCTCCTTACTCTTTAAATTCTTGATGTCAGGTATGCCAAAGGATGGTGTGTTTATTTTTTCTGCTGGTTTGGTGGCTTTCTCCTTGATTCTATAGCCCGTTTCTTCTCTAGAGGTGAAGACTGATCCTATTGAGGTGGATTCATCTTCTATTGAGGTGAAGATTGGTGTTGTGGGTTTGGTAGGAAGCTCCATGCTCTGGTTTTCTCAGCTGCTGTCTCTTTTGAGGTGGGAGTGACTCCTATGGAGGTGGAGTTTGTGGTTGCTGGTGATCTCTGGGTTCGGTGGGAAAGGTTTTCATGCAATCCTCTCCAATAGAGGGGAGCTCTTTTCTTCAGTTATGGAGAATCAGTTGGCTTCCTGGTTTGAATGATTATTTAAGGGGATTTTTTCTTCATCAGTTCTACCATGTATTTCTTGTATTGAGGTTGAGAATCTGGTTGGACTGAGGAACTTTTGGCGCCCTCTTTTTAGTGGCATTGTTGTCTGACTCTTCTAGGCGGTTTCTGCTAGTTTCTTGGGTTTTTGGGTTCACGGTCCTTGTAAAAACTTGGATGTAAAGGGTTTTCGGTCCCCTTCAAACTGTTTTTGGCAGCATTGGGTAGTCTAGTATATCTTATGGTTGGCTGCTGCTGTTGGGCTGCTGATGGTCTATGTTTCTATTTGCTAGCAGCTGATTTTTAGTGGGCTTTCAGGTCCCTTTAAACCTGTTTGTAAGGGGTTTCAGGTCCCCCCAAACCCTGTTTTCCCATAATAAAAAACAAAATTAATTAGTTAGAAAAGGTATTTAGATTTATAATTAAAAAAGTCATCAAATTAATTTAAAAATTTTAAAAAAATTATAATTAATTATATATTCAAACTAAACAACTTTTATTTTAATCAACTTAAAAAAATTCTCTTAGATTATAAACAAAAACAGGAATATTTTTTACAAATAAAAAATATAAAAGAAACTTTTGTAAAAATCAATATATAAACTTTTAGGAAAAACAGCCATATATCTCTTTTGAATGGTGCAACATTAGAGAAGGGAAAAAGCATCACCAAAGGCCCAAAAATGGCTTTCAAAAACAAAAATGGTGTTTCATCTGTTTTAATTGTTAAAATGACATCCTCTCTTTTGCATTTTTGGTAGCAAAGGCGTAAACCCTATCATGTGCAGACAATATTTCCTGTGCAAAAAAAATTAAAAAATCCATTGAAATCTATAAAAGATGTTGAAATCATGTGTAAACTTTACTGTGTGGGAAAAAACTTTGAAATTGTGTTTAATTGCAAAAAAATCAAATTAAAATCGGTCAAAATTGCTACTCAATGATATATTTTGAAATCATGATTTTAACAGGAAAAAATCGTGAAATATACTGTTGTGTGAGTATTGTGAGTTTTGCTTCTTTGGGTGGATTGTCACCACCAGCAGGCTGGGCTTAATTGTGGTGTTCCATTGATGCCCATATTTCTAAAAGGTAGTCAAGGCTTTAGGCCAAACAAAGAATTAGGCAGTTGTAGGTGTTGTCAGTAGTGATATTAACATTGCAGGTCCTGTGGGTCCTATCAAACACAAGCATTCATAACCCAGATCCCAGGATTATCTAGGAACAGCACTCTATATTATTGGAGCCTAGAATTGTTATGAGTAGAAACAAATCACAATTAACAATTGGGGCACAAATTAAATGTAGAGTTGAATGAAGGATAAGATATTGCACGTCTGATTATGCATGTGTAAAGTATTTCTATTGTATTAACTTTATACACAGAAGAGTACACAGCTCACTGTTAATGTACCGCTAGATATCTTGAGATACCTGTACTTTGTTGCTGGGAATTGGGATCTTCCTCAAGGGCTATGAGTGAGTGCACTGAGCACGTGAGTGGGCTGCATATATGATGTGATGTTGTATATTGATTCCTCTACTTGGAGGTGAGAGGGGAATTGGAAGGGGAGAGGTGTGGGAGTGCAGGTGAAGGCTTTGGAATATGATGCGGGAGAAATTGACTATAAAATACCTCTCTGTGTCGGTCTGCCCATTAACCCATGGATATAGGTTCTTGGTTGGACTTTCATTTCTCCCCGTGATTCCCTCCTCTTTTTCTCTTATTCTTCGACATTGGTTTCTGAAAGTCTTCCATTATTTTTGGCTGCTTTTTGGTTGCCAATTTTAGCAGGAATGTTTAGTTGAACTTAGAAATCATTTTTCCATATTTACAGCATGCATAAACTCTCTATTTTACCACATAAATTGTTTTTTGGTGCAGTCTTTTCAGAGTCTGTGGGGCACTGCCTAAGACTCTAAACCTAAAGTCATTGTTAGGGAAATTAGTATGTTTTTAAGATCTATAGATGCAAATACCATGTATTGACAGTATTTGTTAGGCAATTGTTACCATTAATGTAAGGATTTATCATCTATCCATATAAGGTTATTGTGAGACGAGCAAATGGCATCCAATTCTTGTTTTCTGTGTACTTCTGCAAGCATGATCAGCAGTCTCCAACTGAGGAATTCTATGTGTGTTTACATTTCCTCTTCCAGTTTTTACTTTCTCCCAGTTATCTACCAAACTGCTTGCAGTCCTTAATAAGGATTAACCTCCACAAAAGTGTGCTAATCTTGTAAAAAATGCCTCCTTTTACATAGGAGTGGCAAACAGAGGCTTGTACAATGATCTTGCTCATTTTCAAGCAGTTTTGGCTTTGTGGAATTATGGTATTACCAAAACATATTTTAGCAGTTTTAGGTGCATCACATAACACATGGGTTGAGAGACCTAAGTGTACCAATCCATGACAAGGCCATGCCATTATGCAGAAGAGGTCAACCAACCAATTCCTTTTTGGTCTCAATATCAACTTTGCAAATTCTTAGATGATGATTAAGGTAATAATCATTGTTGATGTTTATGACAGTGTCGGTCTTATCCTTCCAGCCGATCTCCTTCCTACAAGAATGATAAATTAAATATAGCTAAGGCTATTTAATTTATAGAAGATTGCGATTGCTCAAGAGACACGTCATTTGTTAATGATAATTAATATTTATTAAAGAGGCTCGATTTACTAAGGAAGCCGACCTCTTGTAAGAGGCGCGATTATTTGTCAAGGCCGACTTGTGTTCTTTGAAAGGTCACGTCTCTCCATGCCATCATGTATTTATACACCTTCATTGTATCTCACTTGGCATTCAATTCATTCATAGTTCGTCCTTCATCTCAAGTGCGAGTTCTTCTCAAGGCAGATCAACATTATTGGTGGCTGAGATTTCATCAGCAATTTGTCTCTTTGTATTGCTGTGTTGCATCACTCTTTGGTGCATGTATTTGGGCCTGCATATCGGCCTCTTGTAAGGAGATCATTATTGTATTGATTCAATATATAAGTGATATATTGTTGCTGGGTTTTTCTCCCTCAAGAGGAGGGTTTTCCCAGGGTATCTGCTGTGTTATTGTGTCTGATTTTGATTTAATTTTCTGTGCATTATATCTGATCATAAAACTAACATGGTATCATAACTAGGTTTGAAGAAGATCGTGATCAGATTTCTTATTACAGTGATACTCTTTTCTCTTTCTCATTATTGTCTATCTCTATCTCTTCGTCAAGATGGTGAACGATCTTAAGATTGAGGATAGACTCAAAGGAGCATCAAACTTCACTTCATGGAGATTCAAAATTATGCCCACTTTGGAGGAAAACGAATTGGTTGAGTTCGTGGAGAGCAAAGTTCCCGAACCTACGGATGAGGAAGAGAAAGTTCAATGGAGGAAGAAAGATATCAAGGCAAAAAAGATGTTAGTTGATTCTGTGAAGGATCATGTCGTTCCTATTGTCTCCAAGTTGAAGACAGCTAGAGACATGTTCAAAACCTTGGAGGAGATGTATGAAATCAACAATACCAGTCGGCCTCTTGTTAGAATATTATACTTATTTATTGTTAATGGTCAATATTATATGTATTAAGTTAGTTTGTTTAGCTTTATACTGTTTCTACAGTATCCGGTAGGTTAAGTAGGTGACTTCCTTAAATATCTACAGTAATCTGTAGTTTCAATATAATGTAACTTTTTTTCATGTTAATACAATGAATGTTTTATCCATTCACATGGTATCAGAGTAGAACTAGGGTTTCTGGGCGCCATTTTTTTGGAAAATTCGTGGTTTCATTTCTGTAAAAGTCATGCTTGTTTTTTTCTCAGAAAAATCGCTCTTGTATACATGCGATTTTGAGTGTTTTGGGTGCGTGATTTTGTGACCACGTTTTTTTTGTTCCTCTACTCATTTTTCTGTAGGCCCGCGACTTGCCTTCCCAGTTCGTGTTCTTCTCTGGCGTGGTTTTCTTGAAACGTGAAAGTTTTTGGCATCGCGTCCAACCTGCGACGTCTATAAGCTCTTGCCCACGCTTCACAAAAGAAACTCTCTCCTTCCTTGGTGGTGGCTAGGGTTTCGGCTAGGTTTTTTGTTAAATGCAATGGCGGCTAGGGTTTCATGGTATTTGATGGGTTTGTAATAAATCAGTTTATTTGTGTGGGTTTTTTAAATATATATTTTTTTCTCTTACAACAAAAAAAATTTGGTTTTGTGGGTTTTTTAAATATATATTTTTTCCCTTATAAAAAAAAACTGGTTTTGTGGGTTTTATAATATTTTTTCCCTTGTTAAAAAAAATAAAATCCGGCTTATGGGTTTTACTTTTAATATTTTTGTCCCTTTAAAAAAAACAAAATTATTCAGGGAGGGTTTATAATTTTCTCCTTAAAAAATTAAGAGTTTTTCCTGTATACCCTAGTTAGGGTATCTGTTGTTTGGGAGGGCTCTCTGGTATTTGGTTTTTACCGTTTTTTCTAGAAAAAAACGATGATTTGTAATCTTGGGTTTGGCGATTTTTTCCTCAAAAATCGTGGTTGGTTGTAGTTTGTTTTGGTTGCACTTGGAGTTGCTGGGGCGAACATCTGCACCACTGGCTTCTTGTAGTTTGTTCTCAAGCGTTGTGCTCATCTGCAAAAGTTTTGACGTTTTGCTGATTTATCCTCAAAATCATGGCAATTGTTCTCGGTGTCTTTGGTTTCAGGGAGGGACAACTTTGTTACCCAACGTCAGGTTGGACATTTTGTGATGACTTCTGGTTAGCAGTTCTGCTGATTCTGGGAGGGTTAGTGGCAGACTCGTCTCAATTGGCAGAGTTAGTGGCAGACTCTTGTCTTTTGTTGCAGAGCTTTCTAAAGAAGGGGGCAGCCTTCTCTGTTTTTTTTGGACGGTTTTTGGTCATTCACATTCTGCAGATCCAGTCCTTTTTCAGGCAACTCTGATTCACCTCCGGTCGATGAAACCTATCAGTTGCAAATGGGTATACAAGGTCAAGTATCATGCAGATGGTACTTTGGATAAATACAAGGCCAGATTAGTTGCTCGAGGATTCACATAGTGGGAGGGCATTGATTACGAGGAGACCTTCGCTCCTATTGCCAAGATGAGCACCATTCGTCTTCTTCTCGCTATTGCAGCCCAATTTGGATGGACAGTTCATCAAATGGATGTCAAGAGTGCCTTCCTCAATGGTGAATTGCAGGAAGAAGTCTACATGACGCAGCCTCCTGGTTTCAAGGTTGCCGGCAAAGAACATCAGGTATGTAGGCTCGTGAAAGCACTCTATGGACTGAAACAGGGGCCTCATGCATGGTATATCAAGATTGAACGGTAAAAACCAAATATCGGAGAGCCCTCTCGAACAACAAAAACCCTAACTAGGGTATACAGGAAAAACTCTTAATTTTTTAGAAGAAAATTATAAACCCTCCCAAAATTTTTTTAAGGGAAAAAATTATGAAAACCCATATAGATTTTTTTAAGGGAAAAAATATTGAAAACCCATATAGATTTTTTTAAGGGAAAAAATATTTAAAAAACCCAACACATAAATTGTCGGCTGGAAAAACAGAGGATTTGGAACCCTAGCCGCTAGAACAAATCTGCACAAAAATCGAGGCACGAAAAACGAAGCACCTAGAAAAATCGGAGACCAACCCATTTGAGCTCTTGAAAAACCCACCAAGAATCTGCAAGCAAATTTTTTTTTTGACTTGATGTGAAGGGTCAAAACCCTAGGCGAAACTTGTAGAAACCTTAGCCGCCATGGATGAACCAAAAATTTCAGATAATAGCTCGAGATTCCAGAAACGAGCTGTCAAAAAAAATCCACGAGCTGTCAGAAGACACAAAGCTAAAATGCGGGCAAGATTTGCAGAAAATTGCGGCCAGAAAATGGAGCCCAAAAACACGTCAGATTTTTTGAGGGCAGAAAACGCGCTTAATACAGGTCCAGAAAAAAAATCTTTTAGGAAAAACGCGGCCAATAAAACACTACAAATCGCGCGGCCAGTCAAGGAGAAAAACGCGTCTGGAACTCAAATAGATTTTCGCAGCATCAAATACGGCCCAAAGACAAGCAGAATCATGCCTGAAAAAGACATTCACCTTTGATTCACCTCCGGTCGATGAAACGACATTCAGGCAACTAGTGGGCAGTCTCATCTACCTCACTGCCACTAGCCCTGACATTAGTTTTGCAGTAAACTACATTTCTCGCTTCATGATAGCTCCAAAAGTTGATCATTGGATTGCAGCGAAGCGAGTGCTGAGATATGTTAAGGGCACTTTAGATTATGGCATTCTCTATGGCAGATGCAAGGATCCAAAGCTAATTGGTTACACAGACTCAAATTGGGCAGGTTCAGTGGATGACAGAAAATCTACTTCTGGGTATGTATTCAGTTTGGGTACAGGTGTTGTAACATGGACTAGCAAGAAGTAGCAGGCAGTGGCTCTTTCCTCGACTGAAGCTGAATATCGAGGAATCGTTAAAGCAACATGTGAGGCAGTCTGGCTCCGCAGGATGCTTTGTGACATGCACATGTCACAAGCAGGACCTCCCTTGTATACTGATAATCAAGGGGTGCTCAAATTGGCTAAAAATCCAGTCTTCCATGAACGTACCAAGCATGTCGAGCTTCATTGTTATTACATCCGCAAGCTGGTTGAAGACGAATCAGTTCAGCTACAGTATGTTTCGACAGCGGATCAGACTGCAGATATTCTCACCAAGTCTTTGAGCCCGAATAAGTTTGTCAAATTCAGGGGGCTACTTGGTGTTGTTGACGGATTGACCATTAAGGGAGGGTGTTAGAATATTATACTTCTTTATTGTTAATGGTCAATATTATATGTATTAAGTTAGTTTGTTTAGCTTTATACTGTTTCTACAGTATCCGGTAGGTTAAGTAGGCGACTTCCTTAAATATCTACAGTAATTTGTAGCTTCAATATAATGTAACTTTTTTTCATGTTAATAGAATGAATGTTTTATCCATTCATAGCTCTTTCATTGAAGCAACAACTACATCATGTGAAGATGGCGAAAGGAGAAACGGTTATTGCTTACTTCATGAAGATTTCGGAGTTGAGAGATCAACTCTCTACAATTGGTCATGTGATAGATGACAAGGACTTGACCATGCTTGCTCTCAATGGTCTTCCTTCATCATGGGAGTCCTACATTCAAGGAATCAGTGCAAGATGGAAGCTTCCCAAGTTTGAACGATTGAGGGCGGATTGCATTCAAGAGGAGTCTAGATTGGCTGCTAGAGGAATTGGTCAAAACTCTACCAATGAAGACATTCATGTTCTCGCCTCTTAATCATCAAAGAAGAAAGGCAAGAATGGGAAGAAAGGATACTTCAAGAGGAATAGAGATAATGGAGCTGATGGTGCTCCCGCATTCAAGAAGAAGAGGGACCTCTCCAAAGTCCAATGCTTTAGGTCTGACAAGTATGGTCACTTTGCTAAGCATTGTCCTTCCAGGCCTAAGCAACAGACCACCATTGCAGATGTTGATGATGTCTCCCCGTAGAAGGATTCATGTGAGTACTTATTCTATTCGGCATTGTCAAGCAATGTATCTACCGACATCAACACTTGGTTGATTGATAGTGGTGCCTCTTGCCACATCACCAGATTCAGGGAGCATCTATCTAATTTGGTGGAGAGAGATTCTAGTGAACAAGTCATTATTGGAGATGATGCTAGTTACTCGGTGAAAGGAATTGGGACCTCCACTCTCCACTTGGATTCCGGCATTACCCTTCAGTTGTACGATGTTCTATATGTTCCAGGCATCAAGCGAAACCTTGTTTCCATTTCAGCCTTGGAAGACAAGGGTTACGAAGTTGCATTCTCTAAAAGCAAAGTTCTTGTGTGGACGAAGAACTCCAATTTCAAGACTGCTCGGGTGATTGGAGTTAGACATGAGAGTCTCTATAGGCTATGCACTCATCCACTTCAGGCTCTAGTTCATGATTCTTCAAGCTTGTGTGATCTTTGGCATCGAAGATTGGCTCATCTTCACTTCGAGGCTCTACCTATCATGGAGAAGATGGTCTCGGGTCTTCCGAAGTTCAACCAGGAGCATGAAGGCATTTGCAGAGGCTACGCTATGGGTAAGAATACTAAAGGTTCATTTCATAGTAGAGAAAATAGATCCAAATGTATTCTAGATCTCATCCATTCTGATTTATGTGGTCCAATGTATGTTGCTTCTTCGAGTGGTTTCTTGTATTACATTCTTTTTATTGATGACTACTCTAGAAAGACTTGGATTTATTTCTTGAAATCTAAAGAATCTGAGGAAGTATTAGAAAGGTTCAAGGAATTCAAAGCTCAGGTGGAGAATCTCTTCGGGAAGAAGATCAAAGTCCTGAGATTCGATAATGGAGGAGAGTACACTTTCGACAGCTTTCGGAACTACTGCATTGAAGCTGGGATTAAGAGGGAGTTCACTATCCCTTATAATCCTCTACATAACGATGTTGCTGAAAGGAAGAACAGATCGATTGTGGAAGCAACTAAAGCCATGATTCATGACCAAGATTTGCAGACCTTCCTTTGGGCAGAAGCATCAAGGACAACAGTCTATGTTTAGAATAGAAGTCCTCACCGGATCCTAGAGAACATGACTCCTGAAGAAGCCTTTATAGGGAAGAAGCTAGAAGTGAGTCATTTAAGGATCTTTGGATGTCCAGTGTACATTCATGTTCCGAAGGAAAAGAGGACAAAGTTGGAGCCTTCTGGCAAGAAGGGGATATTTGTAGGTTACAGTGAAACATCAAAAGCATACAGGATCTACATCCTAGGTCAGAAGTTGATCGATATCAGTAGAGATGTCACATTTGAGGAAGATGTTGCATTCAGAAGATCCAAGGGCACTCACTTGGAGATTGATAATGAAGAGTCTCCTTAGGATATAGAAGTTGACCATGCTCTTGAGATTCAGAGGGAGACTTCATAACCAAAAGAAGATGTTGATCCAGTTGAGCCCTTAAAATGTTGTAAAATACCTCTTTGGGCTAGGAAACAATGCAGGAGTAGAAAGGTTTGCAGCTCCAAGAGAAATTTCAGAGAAAGCAAGAGACCTCACAAGTTCTCTAGTTATGTTGCTTTGATGAGTTAGATTATTGAGTCCGAGCCTTCCAGTGTTGAGGAAGCTTCTAGTCAACAAGTTTGGAAAGATGCTATGACAGAGGAGTATCGGTCAATTCTCAAGAATGTTGTTTGGGACATCGTTCCTAGACCCGAAGGCAAAGCTGTGGTATCTTCAAAATGGCTCTTCAAGATCAAGCATGCGGCTGATGGGAGCATTGAGAATTACAAGGCAAGATTCGTGGCTAGAGGGTTCTCACAAAAAGAGGGAGTTGACTATGAAGAAACATTTGCTCCAATTGCTCGCTATAGTTCTGTCAGAACCGTTATTGCCATTGCTGCATCTAGAGGATGTGAAGACAACTTTTTGAATGGTGTGATCGAGGAAGAAGTTTATATCGAGCAACCTGATGGATTCAAGGTACATGGGAAGGAGTCTCATGTTTGCAGGCTGAAGAAGGCCTTGTATGGTCTTAAGTAGGCTCCTCGTGCATGGTACGAAAGGATTGACCGTTACTTGTCAAGCTTGGGCTTCTCTAAGAATGATGCTGACTCAAATCTGTATTTTAAGGTAATTGATGGTGAAGCATTGATTTTGGTTTTGTATGTTGATGATTTGATTCTTACTGGAGAAGATCACTTCATTCTCAAATGTAAGGAGTTGGCTTTTGAGTTTGAAATGAAGGACCTTGGGCTCATGCATTACTTCCTTGGCTTAGAAGTTTGGCAAAAGCCAGATGAGATGATTCTAAGTCAAGGGAAGTACACCATTGACATACTTAAGAGGTTTGGCATGATGGATTGCAAATCCATGTCTACACCTATGGAGACCAACCTACATAAGTTGAAGGAGGCTGCAACTAGTTCAAACCTTGTGGATCCCACGATGTACAGGCAGTTGATTGGGTCATTGATGTATCTAGTCAACACTAGACCAGATATCTGCTATGCAGTGAGTGCACTTAGTCAGTTTATGTGTGAACCGAGGCAGGTACATCTTGTTGCAGCAAAACATATCCTGAGATACTTGCGTGGCACAGTTGGATATGGGTTGAGATATTCTTCAGATGTGGACTTGGAGCTGCATGGTTATCTGATTTTGATTGGGCAAGTGTTACTGTCGGAAGAACACCTCTGGATGTTGCTTCAGTTTGGGATCTGCAATGATTTCTGGTGCAGCAGGAAGCGTCATCTGTAGCATTGAGTACGCAGAGGCAGAGTATATTGCAACTTGTGTGGCAGCTCGGGAAGCGGGGCTTCGAAGCTCCTTGTGTAACAGCCTTCCCAGACTCAGTTTAAAATTTCAACTGATAACTAACTTTCAGCTGAACTGCAGCTAAATTGTTTTCGAAACAAGGGTTTCCAATTGATCCAACTAACTCAACTTGCAATTATTTTTTTTAATTTTTAGTTTCAGGTTCAGTTCACATGAATCGTTCAACAGTTTTCGGCCAACTACTCATGGCAGATCAATAACTACATAACTGCCCAACTAGGGTTTCATTTGCGGCATGACGGAAAAGAGAATTCAATTCAGATGTCGTTACATTATATACTTCATCAACTAACTTTTAATTTCATTTTCAGCTGAAAACTATAAACATCTAACAGGAAATTGTAGAAGAATAATAATTACTTTTCTTTGCTCCCAGAAGATAACGAATAATTACTACAGCTATGAAACAATGCAACAGCTGAATAAATTCAAGTAACTATCTCCCTAAGTATCTGAGAATTTTACTATGTTCATTAACATAAAGAATAGCATTCATGGCATAGATGAAAAAGAAGTTCAATTACCATTGCATGTACCTGGATTTACGAGAGAGGAAGAATTCCTTTTGACATCATCTCCATACTATCATACTTGGAAATCTTTATCGAGGGAAAGAGAATTATCATCAGGGGCTTTACCGCCCAACCAAGACCTACTGGTCTCCCGAGTTTCTTCTACTGAAGAACCCGCCCTTCACGAGGGTAATCAACATGGATCAATTTATCATCATGCCTCTGAGCCTGATGTCCACGAACCTATACCACTGATCGATCCTTCCTCTATAGGTACCTCCTATCAGAAGAATCATCCTGATCAGGGTATATCTGGCCATGGAAGCTGACATTGCCAAACGGGCATCTACCTTGGCCAAGGATTTTTAATTAATTATTGGTGGCATCACTGTGCCGTCAGCACGCATCCTTGCTCGGTATGATAACTCTTAGATCAAGTTTTAATCTTACCGTATCTGGTTTGGTTATCAATCTTCTCGTAGTTCAAGGTTAAGTCTTAACCATAGGATTAATATTACCAGAACTTGGTTTGAAATTATATCTTGTTTCAAGATTTATATTATTCTAACATGGTCCCCAAAAGCCTTTCATCATATTTAAAGGTAAGTTGATCCTTGTTGTTCATACACAGAGATATACTCAACTCTTAACTGAACCCTTCTAAGTAATAATAAACTGCTACTCTCAAGTTAATGAGGAGAGATTAAGAAGTCTTATTCCTTCATTTATATTAATTCATATTTCCAAAATTCATCTTGCTCAGAGCTTAAGCATATTCTTTAAATTTATAGTATAAATGAAAAGATTGTCTGGCTTAGACAAGCTCATTCCTCCCATGAGTTCATAAGTAAAGTCTCAAGTCACGAGGGGGCTCATAATCTGTTTCCATTCCAGTTGACACAATTTTGATATTCTCAATATCTCTAGACTAAAGTAACCTTCAAATCAGGTTCAAGATTATATCTCATCCATAGGATTTAACATCGCAATAACCTGTTAAGGGTCTTTCTTAAGATTAAGTTGTCTTCATAACCCTTTAAGAGAGAGAGAGATAAGGCTCAAATCTTTCCTCTTCACTTAAAATTAATTTGCTAATTTAATCACAGAGAGAGAGAGAAAGTGATAGGAAGAGACTGGTTCGGTATTGGAGTCCTTCCTCTATAAGCAGTTAAAGATACTATTCAAACTCAAGGTTTAATATTACCAGGTCTTGGTTTGGAAAGAAATATTTTCTTAATTAAGGTTAAGTTATTTCCTTAAACCTATATGATTGATTAGATTCTTAATCATATCTCCTCAATGGAAGCAAACTGTTTTCAGTCGGAAACAGAGAAACAGAAAAATAGTTTTAGAGAAGGAGATACCTTCAAACCTTTAACGAAGAAAAGAACACGGCAGAGAAGATGCTACCCATTTTCTTACAAAGACTATGAAACAAGGTGCAGGGAAAAATGCCGGTCTTAACATGATTAGCTAAACCCAGAACATTTATATATAGATATATTGTTTTCTTTGAGCAAATAAAGGAAGAGTTTTATTGTTAAGAGATTCAGCGGGTCATAGCATTCGTCCTCATTTGAAGAACTGGATTAGAAGGAGAAATTGACACTATTCCACTTCAGAATTGTAAGAATAGAGAAGTACAGCTTCAGATTGGTCGCAGAAATTATAGATAATCCGTTCCAATAGTTCGGACTTAGAATTAAGATAAATAGAATAGAAATCTCGAAAGGATTTTGATAACAATACAAGTTCTTAGGAAAATCCTTCTACTGAACCAGTTCCAATATTAATCTATTAAAGAATTCCTTTATAATTTCTATAGAATGCAGAAGCTCAAAAGTATGTTTTCCAAGAATGAGGGTTCTTCAGAATGAAAACATTTATATAAATAATTGAAGTAAACTTTCACAGAATGAAGGACTCTTATACATGCCTGTTAATGCATCTGGAGCTTGGCGTATGTTGTGAACCCATCACCACCAGTCGGTTTCCTGCTTGGCTTCCTATAGCCTATCGGTGAAACCCAAGACGACACTCCAATGCAGAGAGAAGAATTCGATATTTATTCCAAGACCCGTCAAAAATCAGAGGTCCCGCACTTGACAAATTACGTTCAGTTGATAACGAGATTGTAGCTTTGAATTCCAAGTTGGTTTAGATTTGAAAAATCCCTTGAAATCGGCTGAGAATGATGAAAGAAAAGGCCCTAGCTATGGCGGAATTTTGAAATGAAAAGCTCCCAACGAAAACAGAGCATCGTGTTTTTGGTAAGAAGTGAAGCGAATAAGAAAAATACATTCCAAAAGCCCCTTCCTCGATAGAGAGAGAGAGACCTCCCTCCTAATGCGATTGCCTCGCTATATCTCACATTCAAGATCCTCCGGGACTTCTTGACTTCCCACCCGTTCATCAGGAGCACGAACGGTTATGCCCAAAAACTCTGCCTTCCCAACGTCGGCGACCATTTCCCCGCTAGAATCCCTTTTTCTTGACGGAATTAACATATATTATGATTTTATTATTTAATTTTCTTTTATTAATATTCTATCATTTAATAATCTTTATAAATTCCCTCTAAAGGTAATTATCGATATTTATATATATATATATATATATATATATATTTTAATTTGACTATATTAATCATTACTTAAATAGTTTTACCCATGGCCAAGGTTATAACTTTGCAACTTTGTCATTCACCGACTCAGAGTTTGCTGATAAAATTGATCCATTGTTAACCATGTCCTCTCCCTGATGATATTCCCCTTTCTCTCGTGGCGTCAACAGTCCTGCATCCACTGACGAGGATTGTGGTTAGATCGTTCTCAACGTTTATAAATATATTTCCACATATATATAAATATAATCTCACTATCACATTCAACTTTTCATGAACAATAATTCACTGGGAAAATTAAAAGTTCGTTAACATTATAGTTATGATAAAAGATCAACTATTCATTCCCAATGTCATAATCACATGAAAACGGTTATTTGCACCTAACATTGCATTTGAAATACATAACCAAACATAGTCTCAATGTAAGGGATGTGACACCTTGCGATTGTTTGGACAATCAATGGAACCTACTATCATTCATTGTGATAACGTGTGAAGCTTTCTGTCAATCCTGTGTTTCATGACAAAACCAAGCATGTTGAGATCAAATACCATTATATCAGAGATATGGTATTGAGGAAAGCTATACAGTTGAGGTATATCAGCATTGATGAGCAGACGACAGACATTCTCACCAAGCCTCTCTCTAGGATAAAGTTTGTGTATTTCGAGATAAGCTTGGTATGGTGGAGAATACAACCTTAATTGAGAAGGAGTCTCAGTATCAGTGATCCTCTTTAATGAGTTCTTCTCTGTGAGAGAAGTTCGAGGTGAAATCCCTTGTTAATGCATTCTTCTCTGCAAGAGAAGTTTGAGGTGAAAGCCCTTGTTCCACCCTTTGGGAGAGCCATGGTGGATGTCATGTGTGTGACTCCATGACAGCATCACGTCAGAGAGTCCGTGATGATTTTCTTGTACTTGTGTTTCACCCTCTAGGAGAGCCATGGTGAAAGTCATGTTGAGGTGACAACATCACGCAAGTGTTGAACACTTGTACATACCATACATGGTTGTAGCCATTGTGGTTGATATCACGTTGAGGTGATATCTTTCTTTTCTACATATGGTTGTAGCCATTGTGGTGGACA
This sequence comes from Sequoia sempervirens, assembly GCA_007258455.2. NCBI lineage: Eukaryota > Viridiplantae > Streptophyta > Pinopsida > Cupressales > Cupressaceae > Sequoia > Sequoia sempervirens. Next base: position 107,164 of record VDFB02261571.1, on the reverse strand, counting down.
TCATGATGAAGTGATATGTCTTGTGCAGCTGGAAGAATCCTCCCTTGCTGAGAGGGAGTATTGATGTTTATGACAGCGTCGGTCTTATCCTTCCAACCGATCTCCTTGCTACAAGAATGATAAATTAAATATAGCTAAGGCTATTCAATTTATAGAAGATTGCGATTGCTCAAGAGACACGTCATTTGTTAATGATAATTAATATTTATTAAAGAGGCTCGATTTACTAAGGAAGCCGACCTCTTGTAAGAGGCGTGATTATTTGTCAAGGCTGACTTGTGTTCTTTGAAAGGTCACGTTTCTCCATCCCATCATGTATTTATACACCTTCATTGTATCTCACTTGGCAGTCAATTCATTCATAGTTCGTCCTTCATCTCAAGTGCGAGTTCTTCTCAAGGCAGATCAACATTATTGGTGGCTGAGATTTCATCAGCAATTTGTCTCTTTGTATTGCTGTGTTGCATCACTCTTTGGTGCATGTATTTGGGCCTGCATATCGGCCTCTTGTAAGGAGATCATTATTGTATTGATTCAATATATAAGTGATATATTGTTGCTGGGTTTTTCTCCCTCAAGAGGAGGGTTTTCCCAGGGTATCTGCTGTGTTATTGTGTCTGATTTTGAGTTAATTTTCTGTGCATTATATCTGATCATAAAACTAACAATCATGTAGAAAATTTGGAGAATAAGGACCAATGCATGAGCTTCTTCTCCAAGAAGGCTTCTGATGCAACCATTGATTAACATCTGCCTGGATAATTCAGAAAGGATACACTGCAATTCCATGCCAGTTGTGCAACCAATTAATAGAGGGATTGATATAAAGATTGTGAAAAAGTGATCCATGGATCAAGCTTGATCCAGGTGGCTGTGGCAGTTCAGTACATAATTTTGAAAAACACTGAAACCTACCAGGTCATTTTGTTTGGGCATAACTCCTTTACCATTGACTAGATTTTGGAGTTGTTTAATGCACCTTAGAGCATGAGTCATCTTCTAGACTCAGCAAATAGGTTGCTTTAGCATACATGTTGGGCAGAAAGATTTCACCCACAAAACATCCTCTGAAGAGCTGAAATTGTGAAATACAAATTGTAGAAAATTATGAAAATCTTGGAAAGCTGAAATTTGCATTTTCTTGAGTTTCTTGCTGCAAAAGATCTCCTCGACATTTCCGGGGGATGTCTGTCACATGGCTCTTCAGTCTTCAGTTTCCAAGTCAAACCTTTTTGTTTTCTATTTTCAGATTTGTTCATTTGATGCTAAAATTAGCTGTAAGCTTGTAAACGAATTATCATCTGAATGAAAAATCTGCGTTGTGTCTTACATCTCTTCATAGAGATTGATACCTTCTAATAAAGCTTTCATATAAGTTGCAGTCTATATTAGCTGCACTTGTTGAATTCATCTGTGGTTTATTGCTTCGTAACACGTTAAACTTTTGGAATTTAGTGTTTTTTAATATTTTATTCTTGATTGCTTGTCAATGACTCAAATCTGAATCATAGCTATGAATTTGTTCAATGATAAACTTTAATGGCACTTTGTTGATGAAAAGTGTATCTAGCTTGTTGTAAAGGAATCCAGTTTCCCAATGAGTAAGAGAACAAATCTCAAACTTTTTAAATTACTGTCTTTTACAAATGAATTGCAGAGATGCAAGGGTTTTTTGTGAGTGGTTTATTGTTGTCACTGAGAACTAGAGACCATCATGGGAAATGAGCACTGAAAGATAATTTAGTAATTAGAAATGAAGTCTTCTCTCACCCACTTAAAAACTGGTTTGACAACTTTCATGTTTATATGTGGATCGCAAGTAATAGTTGGTCTTTGACTAGTGAAGGTAAAGTAAATGGTCTTGCTTTAGATTACTTACTGTAAGGTCTGTGGGAGGTAAGACAGCAGCAGCAGCAATTTTCAACCTTCCTCTTCTTCAATGGCATGAATTAGGTATTTGGCATTAACGACCTGAGCTTAGATGTGAATATCTATGAGTACTAAATCTTGCTTGTGCCTAGGAGCTCAGCAAAGCTTCCAATTAAGTACGAAAGCTCTACAGCTGTTATGAGTGAGCGATTGACCCTAAGGAAAAATTGAAGGATCTTCAGAACCTAGCTATGTCAAAGCAGATGACACAACTATGAGAACTTCGGTGCAAGTTGATATAGGTGTTTTATCTTGACCTCTTTAGAACATATAATGAGACATAAGAATAGGAAGCTTGGAAAGAAAATGAAATGACCAGGATTCAAACACTTGTCTTTGTTGATACCAAAATCTTGTGGGGTCTTAAAGCCTATTGGTTATATCCTTCTAGAATTGTTTACATCACTGCTTTTTCTACCCCTAATTGCAGGTTATGGGGCATTACAAAAAAACTAAGTTACTGGTTCAGCCTGTATTGGCTCTTGGTTTGGGTTCAAAACGGCTTGGGTTCGAAATATTGGTCCGAAACGATACTGGTTTGGTCAGGGTTTGAAATACAGACTGTGGGTTTGTCTGAAATGGTCTGGGCGAATTTCTGACAAATTTCTGACGAATTTCAACGTTTTTCTGGGTCAAATGAACGCTGCCAACTAATTTTTGGAGGTTGCACCATGAGAAATTGCAGAGTGAAGTCATAGCAACCCGCCACACTGGCCTTGTCCTGCCCTTCCAAGCTCACACTTATTGCACGGTCGCAAGACAGAAACGATTCATGAAATACAGTGGCAAGTCCACTCCCATGTTCGAGTCTTTGCCTTCAGCACTATAGTGGAGTCTTTGCCTCGATATTATATATATTAATATTATTTTTTTATAATTTTATTATTATATTAATATATTAATATATTATAATGTTATATATTATTAATTTATTAATATTGTACAACATTTATATATTTAATAATATATAAACGGATATTAATTGTTAGACGAATTGTCATTGATGTCAAAGTTAACTCAGGTTATCATAATCAGAAATGGTAATTATTATCTTCAGAAGACATTGAATAAGTTTGATGAAGATTACATCTGATCAAAGAAGACGTTGAATCTCCATGATTTCGATTCTAAGCAAAAAGAATCGAAGTAATCTACAGGCTGCTACAGATCGAAGTTGCATCTACAGGCTGCTACAGATTGAAGTTACATCGACAGGCTGCTACAGATTGAAGTTGCATCTACAGGCCGATATCTTTGCAACTTAATTAATAAGATTTAGTAACTGCTGCAAACTAATCATCTTTGAAGTAATTATCTTTGAAAGGACGCGAATCAAAGGTTTCTGTGATTCACAAGTGTTAATTCGTTGCAAACTATTCTTTTTGAAACGGTACCAAAAACTTGAAAGAACGTATATCTTCAAAGACACGGTTTCAAGGAAGTAACGCGCTGATAACTAATGTCGTCTTCTCATCAAAAGACACGTTTATATCAAGATCAAATAAAGAATCGCGCCCCTTGATAAGCATACGTATTTGTCTAAAATACGAATAATTATCTTCAGAATTGTTTTGGATTATTAGAATCTATTTCAAAGGATGCGAATTTTCTGAAAGACGTGTTCTGCTAGAAGTAAAGGACGTGATCTCCAGAAAGGACATGATCCTTTGTAATCTACAGGTGCGGCTGCAAAGTAAATTGAGGAGATAATTTGTTAGAAGTATTTAAAATAAAAAAATGAAGAGGTATAATTAGCCAAGAGTTGTGTTCTCTCACTACAATAGATGCAAGTCTTGATCCAAACATATATTTGACATCCATTCAAGTTTTGAGGTGTGGTTGTTATAGGATAAACAGTTCAGTCTAAAGACCCATCTCCTTGTGTGGGCTTATTGTGATATCATTTATCATATAGAGCAGATTGGAGAGTTGGGAATGTGCAGATCAGATTGAAGGCTGTCATACATCCATCAAGACAAGGTTTGGTGCCTTGCACTAGGGGTTGGTGCTCCTTGTAGGTAGGAGCCTACTAAATTTGTAAAGGTCTAGGTGTTCCTTGTAGGCTACATTCTACTAAATCATCTTGTTGTAAATCTGTAGGTTGGTGCCTACTTTGAAAAAATATTATTTCAATAAAGTTGTGTCAACTTGGGGAAATTGATTCATATCAAAAAGTTGATTGTAATAAGTTTGAAAAAGATTAAGAAATAAAAGTTTGTAATTGATTTACTGATTCACCCCCCCCTCTCAGTAAATCTTTTGTGCTCTTCAATTGGTATCAGAGCAAGGTCCTTCTTGAAGGCCTAACCGCTTGAAGGAGATCCTTAAGAGCACACATGGCAGATCATAACAACATAGTGAAAGCACCCATCTTTGATGGGACTAATTATGCATTTTGGAGTATTAAGATGGAAGCATATTTGAATGCACTTGGGTTTGATGTGTGGCAATCTGTTGTTGATGGGTATACACCTCCAGCTACCCCTCCAACGGATCAAGTAGGGAAAAAGAGAAGTGAGAACAATGCAAAAGCTAAGCATGCTCTTCTTTGCAGCCTAACAAATTCTGAATTTACAAGGTTCATGAGGTGTAAGTCAGCAAAAGAAATTTGGAACAAACTTCAAAACATCTATGAAGGAGATGCAAAAGTAAAGAAGGCAAAGTTGCAAACTCATAGAAGGAAGTTAGAAACTCTTAAGATGGAGGATGATGAAGATATTGCTTCATATTTTCTTCGTGTTGATGAAATGGTGAATATCATGAGAGGACTTGGTGAAGAAATTGATGATGCCCTCATTGTTGACAAAATTCTAAGATCTCTTTCTACAAAGTTTGAGGCCAAGGTTGCAGCATTAGAAGAATTAACAAACTTGGATCAGCTATCAAAGGATGAATTGCATGGGATTCTTGCTGCCTATGAGATGAGGATTGAAGGAAGATCACCACAAAAGGAAGTCTCATTCAAAGCATCCAAAAAGGGCAAGAACAAGCATGAAGAAAAGGATGAAAAATCAAGTGATGAAGCAGAAGCTTACTTCATGGGTAAACTTAAGAAAGGAAAAGGAAAATACAAAGGAAAATTTCCGTTTAAATGCTTTAATTGTGGAAAAGTTGGACATTATGCCTCAAAATGTCCTCAAAATGAAAGCAGTTCTAGTGAAGAAGAAAAGGAAATCAGCAACAAGAAAAAGGGAAAGAAGAATTTCAACAATAACTCAAAGAAGAAGTTTCAAAAACATAAGAAGAGTTTCTATTCAAAGAAAGACAGCAGCACCTCCGAAGAACAAAGTGAAGATTGCTCAAGCAATGGGGAAGATGAAATATTGTTTATGGCTGAATGTGAAGAACAAAATGTTGATCAAGAATGTGAAGAAGAAGAGGAGATAGATCAAGATTGCAATGAAGGAGAGGAAGTAGATCTTGAAGAAGAATTGCACTATGCTTACAAGAAAAATGAAGACTTGAAGAAGAAGGCTGCCAAGTACAAGTTGAAGATCAAAGAGATGACAAAAGACTTGGAGAATTCAAGCAAAACCATTGAAGATTTGAGAACTCTAATCATGGAAGCTGAAAGAAATGAAGAAGAAATGAAAAGCAAACTCAATACAAAGGAGATGAAATGTGACAAGCTGGAGCAAGAAATAGCAATGCTAAAGATAGAGTTGGAGCAAACAAAGGTACAACACACAAAGATTGATGAAGAATCCAGCAAGTTGATTGAGCTAATGAAGGCTCAAGATTTTCTTCAAAACAAAATAGGGGGCTGTTTTGAAGGACAATCCAAGAAGGTTGCTGACTCTAAAGAAAAATCTAAGACCTTCTCAAAGCAAGGTGAAGAAGATTGGATAAGTGCTGATCCTAAAAGAAGACTGAATACTAGGCACTTCTATGCATTTAATGGCTATTGTTTTCTATGTAACAAATTTGGGCACAAGGCCTTAAATTGTAAAAATAAAGTGAAAAATATTTCTAGCTACCTTAGGAGAGATTATAATCCTTTCACACCATTAATGGACTATAATAGTCTATGCTACAATTGTAATAACTTTGGGCACAAAGCACAAGCTTGTAGGACAGTTTTTAATGACTCTCCAAAACAAAACAAGAAAGAAGATAAGTCCATTGAAAGGAAAGAAATACCTATCAAAGTGTGGAGGAAAAAGGAGAAATCAATGTTCATCCAAACAGCTTTACATGCTGAAAGTAAGAAGGATAGATGGTACATTGATAGTGGGTGCTCAAAGCACATGACAGGTGACAAGAGCAAATTCATCTCTCTTGAACCTACTGATGAAGGAACAGTAAGATTTGGTGATAATACAAGAAAACAAATAAAAGGAAAAGGAACACTTAGTCTAGATAATGGGAGAACAAAAACAGAAAATGTTTTGTATGTTAAGGGCCTAAAAGAAAATCTTCTAAGTGTTAGTCAACTTTGTGATCAAGGACATAGTATCACATTTCTTTCTAATACATGTGATATCAAGAAAGATGGAAAGCTGGTTGCTCAAGCTGAAAGGAAACATAATTTGTATGTCTTAAAGGAGATAAGTTGTGAAAGTTGCAACCTAGTACAAGAGGATGAAAGTTGGTTATGGCACAAGAGGCTAGGCCATCTAAACTTTGATAATATTGTCAAAGTTAGCAAATCAAATGCTGTGAGAGATATGCCAAGGATAACAAAACCTTCTAATATCATTTGTAGAGAGTGTCAACTTGGAAAGCAAACAAGGTCAAGCTTTAAGTCTAAGGAGCATTCTTCATCAAAGCCATTAGAACTCATACATACAGATCTTTGTGGGCCAACAAAATCCAAGAGCATGAATGGAGAAAGATATTTTATGTTGCTGATTGATGACTTCTCAAGAATGACTTGGGTTGCATTTTTGAAAGAAAAATCTGAAGCTTTTGATAAATTCAAAGCTTTCAAAGAGCTGGTTGAAAATGAAGCAAACAACAAGATAAAATGTCTTAGATCAGATCGAGGAGGAGAATTCACATCAAAGGAATTTGAAAATTTCTGCATAGAGCATGGAATTAAAAGGCAATTTTCTGCAGCAAGAACCCCTCAACAAAATGGGGTTGTAGAAAGGAAAAATAGGACGGTTCAAGAAATGGCAAGGGCAATGCTAAATGAAACCAAGATAGCAGATTCCTTTTGGAAGGAAGCAATTCATACAGCAGTTTACATCTTGAATCGTGCACAAATAAGAGTGAACAATGAGAAGACACCATATGAACTTTGGAAAGGTAGACCAGCAACTGTCAAGTACTTCAAAATTTTTGGAAGCACTTGCTACATTAGAAGAGATGAAGAAGATTTGAGCAAATTTGACACAAGAGCAGATGAGGGAATCTTTCTTGGCTACTCATCAAAAAGTAAGGCATATAAATGCTACAACAAAAGAACTCACAAAATTGTTGAAAGTGCTAATGTAAGAATTGATGAAGGAAAGCAATTCAAAGAAGTTGGACAAAATGATCACCATGATCAAACTATGAATGATGAAGACAAAGAGGATGAGGACTCCCAAGAGGAAGAAAAGGAGGAAGAGGCAAAGGAAGAAGAATCTTCACAAAAGACTCCCATGAAGACACCAAAGACACCTTCCAAGTTTGTTCAAAAGAACCATCCTGAAGATTTGATTCTTCAAGATAGATGTAGATCTACAAGGAAAATGGTGAATTACAATGAAGATTGTCATGCAGCATTCCTATCTCAAGTTGAGCCCAAAACTTTTGAAGAAGCAAGCAAAGACAAATGTTGGATTGGTGCAATGAATGAAGAATTGGATCAAATAGAGAAAAATGAAACTTGGGAACTTGTCCCAAGACCAAAAGATAAGAATGTAATTGGCACAAAATGGGTTTTTAGAAACAAATTAAATGAAGATGGTCAAGTCACAAGGAACAAAGCAAGGTTAGTGTGCAAGGGCTATGCACAAGTTGAAGGAGTAGATTTTGAGGAAACATTCGCACCAGTTGCAAGGATTGAAGCAATTAGAATGTTTTTATCCTATGCAAGTCACAAGAAGTTTAAGGTGTATCAAATGGACGTCAAATCTGCTTTTCTTAATGGAGATCTAGAGGAGGAAGTTTATATTGAACAACCCGAAGGCTTCCTATTATCAGAAGACAAGGATTATGTGTGCAAGTTAAAGAAAGCTCTCTATGGGCTTAAACAAGCTCCTAGAGCTTGGTATTCTAGACTTGACAAGTATCTCAAAGAGCAAGGTTTCAAAAGAGGAGATGTAGATAGCAATCTATACATCAAAGAAGAGGATGGACATTTATTGATTGTGGTGGTGTATGTAGATGACATCATTTTTGGTGGAGATAAGGACAAAATGTGCAAAGAATTTTCATCATGTATGCAAAAAGAGTTTGAGATGTCAATGTTGGGAGAATTATCCTTCTTCCTTGGGCTACATATTTCACAATCAAGCAAAGGTATTTTCATCTCCCAAGCCAAATATGTGAAGGAAATGTTAAAAAGGTTTAGGATGGAAGATTGCAATCTTGTGAGCACTCCCATGGTTACAGGTTGCAAGCTAAGCAAAGATGATGAATCTCAAGAAGTGAATCAAACACTTTATAGATCAATGATTGCAAGTTTGTTGTATCTAACTTCTACAAGACCAGACATAATGCAAGCTGTTGGAGTTGTGGCAAGATTTCAAGCAGCACCAAAAGAAACACATGTTCAAGCAGTAAAATGTATATTCAAGTATTTGAAAGGTACTATGGAATATGGTCTATGGTACCCTAGCAGCAATGTTTTCACTCTTGAAGCATTCACAGATGCTGATTGGGTTGGCAATGTGGATGATAGAAAAAGTACAAGTGGAGGAGCCTTTTTCCTTGGAGGAAATTTAGTATCTTGGATGAGCAAAAAAACAAGAATCAGTCTCTCTATCTACTGTAGAAGCTGAATATATAGCAGCAGTAGCATGTTGCACTCAACTTTTGTGGATGAGGCAAACTTTAAGAGACATCAAGGTGGAGTATGATCATCCTTGCACTATCTATTGTGACAACACTAGTGCAATCAACATCTCCAAGAATCCAGTAATGCACTCAAGAACCAAGCATATCCCTATTAAATATCATTTTTTAAGGGAGCAAGTAGCAGAAGGACAAGTATGTTTGGAATATATAGCTACAAAAGAGAAAATTGCTGATATATTTACCAAACCACTACCAAGGGATGCATTTGAGTATCTAAGGGACAAATTGGGAGTTGTCCCACATCCATCACAAACTAATTGATGGAAGCATACATTTAGGGGGAGCTATGCACAATATCTTGTAGCTTCATGAAACACAAAAAATATATATATATTGTTAAAAGACCCCTTGCCATTGATGTCAAAGGGGGAGAAATTGAAGTCAGGGGGAGCAATAAGAAGAAGATCAAAAGTTTCTTTGAAGAGGATTTCCATCAATGACAAAGGGGGAGATTGTTAGACGAATTGTCATTGATGTCAAAGTTAACTTCAGTTATCATAATCAGAAATGGTAATAATTATCTTGAAATGGAACTCTGCTATAATCGAAATGGTAATTATTATCTTTAGAAGACGTTGAATAAGTTTGATGAAGATTACATCTGATCAAAGAAGACATTAAATCTCCATGATTTGATTCTAAGCAAAAAGAATCGAAGTAATCTAGGCTTGTAATGTCCCTTTCAAGCCCTGACATTTCCAAGGACGCTAGCCTTTCTTTGGGAACCCCAAGGCTAGTCGGAAGTGAAAATTAGGGTTTCCTAATTTTGAGGAGGTCATTGCCGAGTGGATTAAATGGCGGATTCCATCCGGTTTTCAGAGGGCTTGCAGGTATGATCATCTCGGCATTCAGAGCACTTTTTGGAATTTACTATTTTTAGTAAATTCTATTTTTGGCAGCTTTCCAGATGAGCTCAGGTTGGTTGACTCCCGGCTTCAGATTGATCAGTTGACTTCATCAGTATTGGCTTCAGGGCACTCTCGGAGAAATAAGTTAAGTCATTTAAATTAAAAAGTCACGTTTAAATGTTATATTTTAACATTGACCCCTTGGCTTAGACTTAATGACTTAATGTCGTTTTAAAAAGTGGGTCTTGAGGGTGGCGCCCTCATTAAGAAATGTTTTAATTATTTCCTAAAGTCAAAGCAAGATGTTGAGGGGCGCATAATTCAAAGTTTGATATTTAATTAAAATATCAAATCTGGAGCCTTGAAGAGAAAGTACGCCCTCTTGAGGAGATTAGAGTTTTTGACCTAAAAGCTGATTTTAGGGTTTCGTGAAGTCAAAACGAAACTTATAAAAAGGAGGCTTGTGCATCATTTTGGGGATCTTGGAAAAATACACCGTTATGCTGCCGGATTGACTCTGGATCACTTCGAGGAATGAAGACCTCCTAGCATTGGGCATCTCTTCTCGTTTGTAAGACAACGACTAGTGATGATTGTTAGTCTAGTTGTGAGTACTTTGGAGTTCGTGCATTGTAATCAGCATTCATCTGTTTAGGATCAGATTTGGCATATTAGAGATTTCTGTTTTCAGTATTTTAGCTTGAGCAGATTTGTGTTTTCATTCATAAATCAAAAATACAAAAACATATCATTGTGGGTATTGGATAATTCTCTTCTTTTGGTCTAGGCGCCATTGTGTGACAAATTGTAGAATTTTCATTGGAGAATCTGATTTAATATAGCAAATCGCCCTTCTCAGCTGTGGCCGTACTTTTCTGTTTCTTGGGATTTGTGCATTAAAAATCTGTTGCATTCTAAGCCAGCTTTTGGGTCTTGATTTGAGCGCCCCCTTCCTATTAGTCATTTGCATTTGATATCGAGCTTTTTGAAGGAGAAACGAGGAAGTTCCGAGCATTTTATTGGATTCTATGATGCTGGTTATAATTTGAAAGTGCAGGTCTGTAACAGCAGTTTGGAGAAAATCTGCAACTCCTCTATTGATCGAGGTGATAAGTTCTTTAAGAGCATTGAGAAGACTTCAGTGAAGATTGCCCGAGTCTGGCGAACGAGGTTGGATCTATTCATTGTCATTTTCAATTGATCTTTACATTCAGCAATGCAATTCATGAATATTGTATAATTCCTTCCTTATGATGATTCGTATTGTAAGCAAGATTTCGTTTTAAGATTGTAAGCTGGCAGTAGTACTGACAGCCGTTTAAGTTCTTGCTTATCAGTTGTAATAGTCTTCTTCTTTCAGCAGTTGTTATTGTTTTAATTGACCTCCGCCCTATGGTCGCTACTTTCCCACTCTGGGTTAGAAAGCACATTCTGGGTGTTGAGAGTTTTTCAGCTTTCAGTCATTTCCTTTCAAGCATTAAATTCTGTAAGCACTCCGTCATATGGTCGCCCCTCACTCCGCATTGGATTGGGTAGCACATACTTGACGTTGAGTTCCTTTCTGTAATTAGATTAGTAGACCCTCTGACCAATGCTCGCCTTCATCGGCGCCATTCTGGTTAGAGTTGCTTTCTTGCACGTTTGGGTTTATCCATCTAACCTTAACGGGTGCATTGTTTGTAATTGGTAATCTGTTAATTTGGAAAAAAACAAAAAAGTTGCATCTACAGGCTGCTACAGATTGAAGTTACATCGACAGGCTGCTACAGATTGAAGTTGCATCTACAGGCCGATATCTTTGCAACTTAATTAATAAGATTTAGTAACTGCTGCAAACTAATCATCTTTGAAGTAATTATCTTTGAAAGGACGCGAATCAAAGGTTTCTGTGATTCACAAGTGTTAATTCGTTGCAAACTATTCTTTTTGAAACGGTACCAAAAACTTGAAAGAACGTATATCTTCAAAGACACGGTTTCAAGGAAGTAACACGCTGATAACTAATGATGTCTTGTCATCAAAAGACATGTTTATATCAAGATCAAATAAAGAATCGCGCCCCTTGATAAGCATACGTATTTGTCTAAAATATGAATAATTATCTTCAGAATTGTTTTGGATTATTAGAATCTATTTCAAAGGATGCGAATTTTCTGAAAGACGTGTTCTGCTAGAAGTAAAGGACATGATCTCTAGAAAGGACATGATCCTTTGTAATCTACAGGTGCTGCTGCAAAGTAAATTGAGGAGATAATTTGTTAGAAGTATTTAAAATAAAAAAATGAAGAGGTATAATTAGCCAAGAGTTGTGTTCTTTCACTACAACAGATGCAAGTCTTGATCCAAATATATATTTGAAATCCATTCAAGTTTTGAGGTGTGGTTGTTATAGGATAAGCAGTTCAGTCTAAAGACCCATCTCCTTGTGTGGGCTTATTGTGATATCATTTATCACATAGAGCAGATTGGAGAGTTGGGAATGTGCAGATCAGATTGAAGGCTGTCATACATCCATCAAGACAAGGTTTGGTGCCTTGCACTAGGGGTTGGTGCTCCTTGTAGGTAGGAGCCTACTAAATTTGTAAAGGTCTAGGTGTTCCTTGTAGGCTACATTCTACTAAATCATCTTGTTGTAAATCTGTAGGTTGGTGCCTACTTTGAAAAAATATTATTTCAATAAAGTTGTGTCAACTTGGGGAAATTGATTCATATCAAAAAGTTGATTGTAATAAGTTTGAAAAAGATTAAGAAATAAAAGTTTGTGATTGATTTACTGATTCACCCCCCCCTCTCAATAAATCTTTTGTGCTCTTCATTAATAATACATAATATTATTAATTATAATATAATAATAAAATTATAAAAGAAGGTTTAAGTTAATATTAATAAATAATAATTAAAAAAGTTCATATATAATATAATATTAATAAAATTAATTATTAATATATAATGTTATAATATAAATATAATATAATAATATTGTACTTTAAAAATATTAAAAATATGTATATTACATCTATAAATATATATATTTTATATGTTTTCGTATTAACGAACCCAACCCCCAAAAAATTTTTGCCCGAACCCACGAACAGAACCTTCGAACCTGAACCCGAACACAAAACCGAACCGGTAACTTAGCAAAAAAATATAAACTTTTTGTAACTTAGCAAAAAAATATAAACTTTTTGAAGCATTGTATTGCTCTGCATGAGAGAGAACATAATTGCATTTGAAGTGATAGTTAACATGTTTTGAATTTGGAACAGTGAATTAAACTGCTGTCTTTTTTCCTAGTCTAAATGATAGGGCAAGAAAATAACACAAAGTATTGATATTAAAGTATATTCAGTGTTGATGTTAATGGATGATCTTGGGGTATCAACATGGTTAGTCTAAGGCCATTGATAGAAAGGCATGTAGAAGCATCGACCCTATCATTTTTGTGGAATTGATAAAAGTAGGTATCCAGTATGACGAGAATAATTACCATCAATATGGGCGTATTCTTCAACACAATCAAATTTGATAAAGAGAGTGTGTCCAGTATATCAGCTCATTTCATTCCTCCAGCAATGATAAATTATCCAGAGTATACATCCTCTTGTTGATTTAGGTCTGATAATTGCTGGTAACAAATGTTATGATATGTAGAGATAGAGCCTTAGCTAATATTTTGTTGGACTGTTCAGAAGATAATTGGCTGTCAAGTTTTTAATGATCTTGTGATTGCCAACTTTTTGGATAAATTTAATATTCCCTTTATTAATAACTTTGTCTCTAATTGAGTTTGAAGCATTTCATAGAAGAGCCGAGAAGTTTAAGTCCTACAAAATGCTAGGCAGCCTGTTTGTGTTTGCTAGGGAATTCCTTAGGGTTTGGGGTTTTCTTCTCTTCTGTAACAGTCAAATCTGTGTGCAGCTTATCTAGTGAGTGCAACTGATTACAAACTGTTCTCTGAGATCGATGCCTCACAAGTTAATCCAGACGCTAGGAGATATCTGCTGAACTACACTCTAAAATGCTAGAAATGGGATGTGTGTTACCTATGTGTAATGGGCCTGGATTTTCTGATGTGCAATTCTTCAAGATGGATTTGAGTTTACTTATTTACTGGTCCAATGCAATTTGCAACTGTAACAAACACAGTAAGGCAAGAACTTTGAGTAACAATGGGTTTGGCCCAAAAAGAGTCTGTTTAGCTTGTCAATCTAAGATCTGTTGTCTGTTGATAGAGATGATAAAGTCAAGAGTACCTTTGACATATCTCAACACCATAGTTTGAGGAGTCTGCGAGTCCTGGAAAAGACTCTTGGGACTCACGAGTCCTGGGGCTCGCCGAGTCGACTTGTCAAGGACTCTCTAGCCGAGTCTTGGAGAGTCTAGGCTAGGACCCCCGAGTCTTGGAGAGTGACTCACACAAGTCCTAGAGTCGGACTCTTGAGTCCCAACTTAGGACTCTTGGCATCGCCTGGAATTAATGAGTATGAATGTTTAAAACTTGTTTTTTGTTTGTTTTTTCATTTGAAAGTTTGAAACTATGAGTATGAATGATGAAATTTCAAATATTGAGTGTTTGAAGATTATAATATGTGTAATATTTGAATTATGAGAAATTGATAATCAAATTAGGCCCTTATGTTCTCTAACTGCATTAATTTATTTTTTGTTTTTTTGTAAAACTACGGTTTTCTTCTTTGCTGAGTCCTAGCGGAGTTTTTTACCGAGTCCGTGCCGAATCCCAAGTCCGAGTCCTATTTTGGGCTGCCAAGTCCGTGCCGAGTCTAAGTTTTCAAACTTTGCTCAACACACTTTCCTGCGTGTCAATGAATGATTTTTAGTTGTGCTAAAAAAAAGAGAGAACTGACAGCAAAATAAAGATCTGGTTTTGTGGATGTAAGATACATCAAGCTGCCCACTAACTGTCTATAGAGTGATTCATCGACTGGTGATGAATCATCATAAGCTGACAAATTCAACTTGACCTCCATAAGGGATGCTGTGAGATCTATGTGATTCTACTCAGATGTATTGATGCAAATAAAATCTTGCCAGTATATTTGTGTTGGTATAATATATCTTCTTTTTGTTCCATGAGACATCATGATCAGTACGTGAGTTCTTATGTAGAGATTTGCCCTCTACATTGCTGGCATTCACACTACTCAATTGTAGAACATTGACTGCAAAAAATAGCTTCGTATAATATCACAAAAAACATACAGATCAATGTGATTGGACTTTTAGATATATTTTTGCAATGGGAATTTTTGTAATCTCTTTTCCTCTGTGATGTAATGTGCTATACTGCAATGTTTTGTTTGTGTGTTCTTATGTAGAGATTTCCCCTCTACATTGCAGGGATTCACACATTCTTATAGAACATTGGGCACAAAGGATAGTTTTGTATAACATTGCACAAAAAGGTGTACAGAATATGCTCAGGAGCTAGGCCATGCAAAGTTAGAAGTATAGTAAAGGGAGTTGCAAGCTCTACACAATACAAAAACAGTAATAGATGCATTTTAAGCACAGCACAAGAAAAAAGGTAGTCCTCTCTGCTGAGAACTTGTATGGTTAATTGTTATGTAAATATGTGAAACCAGTCAAGTGGATAAGGCATAGTGGTTCCAAATCTTGTAGAACCTTGGGAATATGAATAGATGCTGATCCCTGGCTTGGATTAACAGTATTTGAGCATGGAAAATAGCTTTATTACACATCAAAAAGCACATCAATAATGGACTCGGTATGTAAAGAAAAATTGCTACTTTTACATGTTCCAGGTCAAAAAGATGGTGGACTACAAACATCCATACAGCTCAACTGTAGAACATTGACCACAAAAAATACTTTTTACCTAAGTCGCACAAAACCTGTAAATAACATGCTTAACAGTATCAAAAGTTGGATCTGCAAAAGTAGAAGCATAGTTAAGACAGATGCAAACTATACTGAGGGAAAAATGATAGCAGCGATTTTGGGACTCTAGATTAAAGAGAACAGCAATAAATGGTTCAAGCACAGAAAAGAGGAAAGGTATCCACTGGTGAAAAATTGCATCCTCAAAATTTATGCAAATTGCAATGTTCTGGCCATTTCTTCCTCAAAGAGGCCATCTGACAGTCTTACCTTCTTATATCTGATCAATCCTTTTTGGGAAATGAAATAAAGGTTTGATTGATCCCCTACAGGAGATCAAACTTTGGGACTGAAAATATTTGTTAAATTTATTTTAGAACAGTGAGATATAGAATGTAAAAGCTAACGAAAGTTGAGTAACTCTGGTTGCTTCATAAGTTGCCATCGTTTCTAATATTCTGTGATTCTTGTTACAAGTCCATGCAGACTTTCTCACATCTTATTGCTTGTGTTTTTTTCTAATTAGGTTTCTGAATTGTGGCTGTTAGCATTTGTGAATTGACAATATTTTATCTTGTTTATGTGCCTCGCCTGTTTCAACTCTTGCATGGAATAATTTAATTGAGTTGAGATATAGGATCTTTGTGGTAATTGAGGGCTTTAGATACTATTACATTGCCCACTTAAACATTGCATGTTAGAAATTGCAGTTTGTGTGAGGATTGAATTTTAGGGTCAAATTGTTCAAGTAAACTGCTAGTCAAGCACGGAAATGCGTTTCATATATGGAAGAGTTGCGATGTTAGTGCTGAAATTCTATGAGAAACTTGACAGAAAGAGCTTACATGCCTTTTCCTCTTGGATAATTATGCACTAACAATGTCTTTTTCTTGATTAGCAGCCTGAATCAAAGCGGCAAAAGAGATGACAAGGCAGATGATTCTTATACTCCAGATCTGTTTCGTAATTGCAGCTGAGAATTGAGATTGGTTCATTGTTGAACTGCCAACATGTGGATGTTTTCTACAGTTACAATATATTCTCGACATTGCTGTTTTAGTGTGTCTATGTGTATAGTTTGTGACCAGATATTAACATTTTCCCCTTGGTTATAGTGTTGTGCTATAGCGAGTCATCTTTTGCCTTATTATGCCATTGCAAATAGACATAATGTTTTGTACAGTGATGAATGTAAAAGGTACACAAGTACCAATGATGAAAGTAGAAACCAAGATACAGGTAGATTAGGAGCGTGCCAGTGTTAAGCTTATATATGTCAATGAAACTAAGATGACCATTGGATCATGGGATGGTTAGTTTGTGATCTGTTTGTGCAACTGTCTTGCTCCATAATTTTGAAAAGAATTTGATGTGTATATGTATCATTTGTAAATTTCCAGGGTTATATTCTTGAAAAATTCATGTTTGTTTTGCATTATTTGCTTCATCCAAGTTCACTTAGATTTCTTCGTCTTGAAGTAAGACTTAAATTGGGTGTGCCTAGCATAAGCCCCAATATTCTGTGGGCTAGAATTGCTAGAATAATGTGGGTAGTTCTAGATTACTACCATTTAAGGAGCCTGACAGAATATTACGGAGTTCATGGTAGGATAAATATAAAGCATCACAAAGTGTGTCAGTTTATTTGGCTACTAATGCTAAATAAAATCAGATATTTAGCGATCATTGTGAGGTTTCTAGGCTAGATGATTTTCTTCTTGGAGCGTTTAAGCTACGGGGATAGTTTCACTCATCGAAGGGTTGATTTAGTAAGCAGCGGTTCTTCCCTTTTATATCCTTAGATTGACAATACCTGTTCCTTTGTATTATGTCTCCTGTGAAACTATCTAATCAAGATTATAAGATTTGTTAAATGCACGAGGCTCCATCAAATGGTCGTTGTTCTTAAAGAGGACAATAATGAATACCTAATAATATAAACAAGAGATCCTTTGTATTGATGTGCACCAAACTAATGCATTATTTCAATTCACATTTCTATGCTAGAAGTTCCAAGCTATTTGTGCTCCAAACGAGCGCATTATTTGAATGCATATTTTTATACCAAAAGGATTTGTAATGGTTCCAAGTTATATTCATTTTTAATCTGTTTTAAATATTTATATGGCCTAGCATTGAGTCCGATCTTGTCAACTTACCGAAATCGATCATCATATACCAACAAACTATATGGTATTGTTGCAACATTACATTAACTAAATGATTTCAACCTTTTATCATTTTATATTTACTGATAATTGCGGGGCTTTTGTAGCTTCTATTTATCGACAGTATGAAGCATTGCCACCCTCTTCATATGATAAATAACTACATAAAAAGAAGTTCAAAAAGCATTGCTCTAATAGGTTTTGGATGCATACCCTTTTATGTCTAACTTCAATATGCATAAAAGAGATATATATTAAAAAAATAAAGCCACGTAATGGGTTGTTCTGCATCAATCCTTGTGAAATCTCGATTATATGGCAGTAGGGTTTACAATAGAGTTTCTATAGAAGTTTGTAAGGAACGAGTAGTTTACTTTTTGCATCAAGGGATTGAGCCCAATTGAACAACTCATTAGGTACCACATATTGATTAATTATATAGCTAAAAAATTCCTCAATGAATTTCATTGATGAAAATTCTTACATGGCATGTACTAGCAAGGTTGAAAAATATTACAACATTTCTTGTAATTTGGTAGAATATGAGAAATATGACATTTGCTCTTTCATGTCATAATGATGCATGATATAAGTCGAAGTAAAGCTAATATTACTTGTGCTTTCCACTTTAGAACTAAAATGCATTGTGGTGAATACATAGCCATCGTTATGTTAATTGTGGATGGAAAATGTTATTTGCCTTCTTATTAGAAATGTAAAGGATCTTATGTTGCTAGAAATTTTAACGAATTAATGAAGTTGTTCTATTTGATGTATATTCAATAATAATATAAGATATTTATTAATGTGTAGACATTTAAAAACAATTAATGCAATTTCATCTTATTATTTCATTATTATCTTTATCATTTCTTCTATCTATATTAATTAACATTTTTTTCTTTTCATTCATAATAATTAAATAATTTTTAATTACTTAATTATTTTAAACTTTTTATTATATCTATTTTAATTATTTAATTAATTTATCACTTATCATTTTCTTTCCAATATTAATTGAATTAAAATTCAATTTATTTTTGGTCCTTTAAAATTAAATAGCTAACAATCCATTTATAAATAAATTAAATTTATTTAAACTACATATTTTTTCTATAATAACTATAGCTATCATTTTGAATTATTCTAATTTTTCCCTCCATCAAATTCAAATTTAAGTCTTTATCTTATTTTTTTATCCGCTGATCTTTCATAACAATATCCATTATTGATCAAATGTCAAGTGAAACATATAAATAAAGAGTTTTCATTTCATTTAAACCCCCTAGCAAATTTATCATCCTAGCACTTTCGTTATCAAAATCACTAAATCATTTTTATCACTCAAGCATTATAAAGCATTATCAAGTATTTATCATTATCATTGTCAAACATATGCAACATTTAACTTTGAATATTTATTATTATCATTGCATTATATCATTATTGTTCTTTCATAATTTGTTATTTTGAAGAGCAACCAACAATAAAATAAATCAAAATTTTAGCTATGATGACTTTGCTTGTTATCTAAATTTTATATTTTGAGCCAAAAACTTGAGCTTCATTAAATGATTGTGAGTTTTGCATTGTTATTTCTGATTCACATTTTCATCATCCACATTTTGGTACATCAGGTGGGACCCACATCTTAGACTTAACAAAGAATTTCACAAGATTTGTGTTTCTTTGAAGTTATAAGTTAGATTTGTGTTTTCAGATCGATTAACAATGCTTTCTGGTCGACAAATAGTGCTACTTGGCTGACATACTGCATTTGGTATATATATAAGATCAATTTGCTCTTGCAAAGAGTTTGTTTTTTTGTTGATAGGGCAGATTTGTGCTTTTGGTCAATTTTGTTGCGCTCTTGGTAAGATGTAAAGTGCTTCTGGCCCGACTTGCAACACTTCTAGTCAACTGGAATATTTTGCAAATCATCTGACAACTAGTGTTGCGCTTTTGGTTTCTTGTTTCGCTTTTGGCTTGTTTTGTTGCATTTTTGGTCATTGTTGAATTGCTTCTAGTCTTTTTTGTAATACTTTTGGTCTCTATCATCGCACTTTTGGTTGCTATCACCATGCTTTTAGTCAAATTTGCAGCGTTTCTAGTCTTTGTCCTTACACATTTGAGCAGTATCTAGGGTTCAACTTCAAATTTACATATTTTAGATTTGAATAATATTTCATTTTTCTAATTGCTAATCTCATATTTGAATAATATATCATTTTTCTAACTGCTAACCTCAAATTTGAACTAAATCAAACCCCAAATTTGAGATCTTGTTGTTTGGTATCCTTTGTGATTTTGTGTGTAAAAAATTGAGTCTTCAAAGGAATCAAAAGTGAATTCAAAGGAAGGTGGATTTTTAGCTCTTCATCAAATTAACGTTTCAAAATAAGTGTTGGACTTTGAGTTAATTCATTCTAATTACCTTATCACCTTTAATTTTGCAAAGTGCTAAATAGTTACATTATTTACTTTGCTTTTGAAACAAAGTGGTGTAGGAGCACCCAGATCATGTAATGCCTTCAAAAGGCTAATTTGTCCAATTTGTATGTTCAAGCTAAAATGATGTGTCAAGGCCTTGTAATGGCCAATTTGAATGTAATCAAGTCATAAAATAAGTCACTAGGAGGTGATAATGTAAAAATGCAAATAATACAATGTTGTCATAAGTAATCATGATGTAATTATGCAGCAAGAGAGCATAAAACAAGAAAATCAAAAGTAAAGAGGTAGTTTGAACCAAATGGGAGTTAGAAAGGTAGTTGCTAAGAGGGAAAAAACTATAAAAAAGCATGTATGGGCGAGGAAGAGGTCAATCTTTGGATTATTGTAACAAAATCTTGAATAAAAGCCCCTATTTTTTTGAGTTATCAACATTCTTTCTATTATTTCTATCTGTGTATTGATAGTTAGGAATTTTAAAAGGAAAATTCTTGTGGGATCACATTTAGGAAGAAGTTATTTATCATTTCAAAGAGTGGAAAGTTAGTTTTTAAGAAATAAAAAGAAAAAAATCTTCCCGTGTCTTGGGCAGGGCTCTCTTCACAGAGGTTTTGAGAGTCTCAATTGTTTTCATGGCCATTCCATCGATGTAGGGTTAGTTGGTCGGTGGAATGAAAAGTTTTTAATGTCTTTTAAATCTTGTGTAGTGTTTGATTACAAGGGTAACAAGAATCAAGAGTTGTGATGCTGTTTCAAGCAAAATTTCTGAGTTTTTCCCACTTGAAAATGGAGGTTGCAAGCAGGGTTTTGAAGAAACAACGTATGCATTGTTAATGTTATTGAGCAGCTTCAGGTTCATCCTTCCAGCCATGAGTGAAGACATAAATCAATATAGCCTATTGGCTATTTATTTATGTGTTATGAAATGTGAATTGGTGCTTCTCTTGGCAACAATATAATTTTCTATAAGGGCTGACCTTCCTTGTAATTAATATATTTTATTTGTAATTGTATTTCTCTCCTTGGCCGACCTTGTACATGAAGAGGTGCGACCTCTCTTTTATTGCATATATATACAAGGTCATTACTATTCTTTCCATCATCAAGCAAGTTCGATTCATTTCCTTCATTTCAAGTGCGAAATTCATCAAGAGCAGATTGTGAGTTTCTTCAAGGGCAAAATTTAAATATTGAAGAAATACAGATTGTTATCTATCATTGCATCTTGTGTAGGTGCTGAATATTGGCCTTGTTATTGGCCTCATTGTAAAGAGATTTGTTGCCTCTTTTATATATCAAGAGAGATCTTTGTTGCTGGGTTTTTCTCCCTCAAGAGGAGGGTTTTCCTAGGGTATCTGCTATGTTATTGTGTCTGATTTGAATTTATTTCTGTGCATATAATCTGTTCATTAAAATTTACATGCATGACCATGGAAATGATTTAAAATGATTTTACAGGCTTATTGAAGCATGTTACAACTATTGGCCAGAGTGCTTGAGGTTTGTAAGGGTGATATTCTTGAAATCCTCATTGTTTTTGATGATTTTCACCCTATAATCAAGGGTTTGGTAGAATAGTCGGTGTCTAAGCTTTTCAATCTTTAAAGGTGATGAAATTCTGAGTTTTATGGTGTAAATAAAGACTGTTTGTGGTTGGCAAAGGGTTTTGAGTAATCTAAGGGGGGTCTCCTTTGTAAAATAGACCTATTCTAGTAGCCTTTTCAATGCAAAGTTTGAAATAACTGATGGTTACTTTAAAGTAGATCCTTGGAGGTTTATGTTTTGTTGTTATGGATAGTAAGAGGTGTCTAAAGATGTATTTGGTTCTTGGAAACTGCATTTGAATTGTGAGATTTACTCGGTTTAGGGTATGGAGACCTATTTGCCAAATAGTGCTTTGATTCTAGAGATAATAGAAATCTGATAACACAGTGTAAAGGATGGTTGCAAATGGTTGAATATTGTCTTTTGATGTTGTGACAAGTTGTTTCTATGTTTAGACAAGGTGTAGAAGGCAGATTTGCAGGGTTTGAGGGATTGGACAAGGAGAACCTTGTAGAAGAACTTGATTATTTGTTAGGATAGTCATGTGACCGATGGGAATCATCTTGGCTAGTGCTTTGTAAGTATGATATTAAGATGTTACAGTAATTGAAAAGTCTGATAACAAGTTGAAAGAGTGGTGGTCTTTTGCCTTATGACTTAAGTTGTCAAGAATGGAATTTAGTGAACACTATGAGTTGTGGACTATTTGTTTTGGTACAAACATTTTGAGGGTGAATAAGTTGAATTGATGAGTGATTGTTGTTTTGTTTCTGAAAAGAATGATAAGAAATGAGTTGAAAATT
Source organism: Sequoia sempervirens (assembly GCA_007258455.2). Classification (NCBI taxonomy): domain Eukaryota; kingdom Viridiplantae; phylum Streptophyta; class Pinopsida; order Cupressales; family Cupressaceae; genus Sequoia; species Sequoia sempervirens. The sequence goes on along the minus strand of VDFB02261571.1, from coordinate 84,550 downwards.
GATGCTGAAAATGGTTTACTATATGGAAATGGTGAGCTGGCTATTGATAGCCTTGTGAAATTAATGAATTTTACTGAATGAAAAGTGGATTTTGGATGAATTGGTAATTTGATCTTCTCTTGGTTTGATTTGGGAATGAAGTTCCCTGAAGAATGAGTGTTTGGTTATGATGCTCTGCATCACAAAGAAAAATAGAACCCTATGTCTAAAGTGTAAAACCTATGATTTAAATTTTGTGTGGTCTTTTTCTAATGTTTTATTAAGATGGAGATCAACAAGGTGTTTAGATTGACTTTCAATCATGAAGGTGAGACAAATAGACCTGGATTTGCATCTTTTTGAGTCTTGGAATGAATTGGAATTGATTTTCCTTATTAACCTAATTAAACTATATACCCTAATATAAAAATGCAAGATACCGACAATTGACATACTGTAACAAGGATTTATAGGTAGATCTGGGAAGGGTATGTTAGAGTTATCATGTATTAGAGAATAATTAATTACTTTAATTAATTATTATTCTAATTCTCATGCACTTAAGCTAAACTTAGGTTTGCTTTATTAGTTAATTTAATGCTTTATTTATATTAATTACATAGCTAATATTAGATCAATTTTTCTAATCACACATGATGTTGACACTTGTCATGATCTAATCCCTTTTCACTAGGGTTTCTCTTATAAAGCATTCATTCTCTCTTGTAATAATTCATTCTGTTAAGTATTTTCTTTTTGAGAAATAGCAAATCTTTCTTTTGAAGAGCTCTTGGGTGAAGGTGTTTTGTTCATTGTTAGATCCTGTGGCTCATGTTAGTCACAAATTTAACCTGGTATCAGAGTGAGGATTCAACAAACCCCTTCTCCATTTCTGAGTGTTTTTTTCATATAGGGTTATAGGTTCAAATTTGGAATTTTTTAATGCTTTTTTTGTAATTTTTGGAGGTAGAAATTTTTTTGGAGCACTTTGGTACAAAACGAACCCTGCCATTGCATCCAGAGTGTCCAAAAACTTAAAAATTAACTATTGTTTCGCGAAAATTTGAAACTTTTTTTTGAACCATTCTTTTGGTTGGCATGATTTTTGAGGCAAATAAATCTGTACAACAATATGGATTAGTACGAACGTACAATAGTATAGGTTGTACCAGGCATCGACTTCAGCATAGGAAATTTTTTTGATGCCAAATAAAAATTCATGGCCTACTTCAAAAATCTGAGTTTTTCTTCAATATTTTGTGCAATTTTTTAACCTTTCAAAGTTTTGATCATGCAAAATTATTGGTTAGAAAAATTGCAGCACCTTTTTGATTTAGGTGTAGGTTTTTAGAGGCATGTGATATGGAATATTCTTTCACAATATTCCATAGAATATTCTAAGGAGGTTTAGTTTTTAAAATATTTTCATGCAAACTATGAGAAAAGGATATTCTTTGATAATATTCTTAAGCATATTCTTTGCATCAGCTTTATGTGCAGCCCTTGTTCCTAGCTGTCAGCCCCCATGTGACCAAGAGTTTGACTTTTTTAGCCCCTTAGATCACCTCCCAAGGTCTAATTGTGCAACTTTCACAAAATCGGGTATATCTTGTGTATACGAACTCCGTTTTTCAAAAACTTTATATTGTCGAAAAGCTGGTTCTGAGCCTGTTCTAGATCTAGAAGTTATTTTTTCTGATTTTTTATTAGAAATATTCTACAGTTAGTTGAATACAACTCTTCTATTTTGCACTTTTGGGGCCATAACTTGGGCAAACAGACTCCGTTTTTTATAAATGAATAGCATTGGAAAGCTCTATACAACCATGCAGTCCATTTTTCCAAAAATTTCACAAGGTACACATAGATCTCTCTAATGTTATTTTTCCTTTTTAAAGCTTTTTTGCTCTCAAAATTGTATTTGGGTTTGGTTTTTCCTATTGTGGGGGGGTATATTTCTTGCTTTCAGTATCTATATACATATAAGATCAAAAATCCTATACCACACATTTTTTTGAAAACCACAACTGTCATGGTGGACACCTATTCATTTGAACATCTTACACCACACAACTATCATACTTGGAAGCTCATATGACCAAAATGCTCATGTCTAAGGGTTTATGGCCCACTTTGGATGAAGTACAACCAACATTGACTCATCAATTTGAGATATTTTAGCATAGGAACAAGACAGATGAGGCTATGGGTTTGATTTCATTGTATGTTTCATACAATCTCTTATTTCATTTGGAATCTTGCAACACTCCTAGGGCTATGTGGATGAGATTCAATGATTTTTTGGCACCATCAATGAGTATAGAGCTCTCTAGATTGAGGAAAAATTAACATCACTTGTACCTAATTCTTACCCCTCCATTGAGGACTTCTTGTAGAGGTTTAACTCACTTAGATCTCTTTTATAGGGTTGTGGGAAGAATAAAAATGACAAAGAATGTATTTCCCTGATTCTATCTAAGCTTAGAGGATTATTTCAGGTCTTCTCTTCTCCTTTCTATTCTACTATGGATGCACTGGGTGATGCATTTACCATGCCTACTTTTGAGTTTTTCTGTGATCATTTGACTCGTGAACAAACAAGGTTGGTTTAGTTTGAATCTCTTTCTGGTTCTAAAACCTAGACATTGGTAGCACAAACATCCAAGGAGAAAGATAAGAAGAAACAAAATCCCAAGATAGATTCTTCATCAGGTAGTGGGAGTTCCTCTAAATCATCTCAAAAGTTAGAAAAGAAACCTCAAACCACTCCTCAACATGATAAATCTTCTAAGTCTGGTGAGCCTTCCTCCAAGACCAAGAAGAAATCAAGTGATCCTTGCAGTTTTTGTGGTAAGGAGGGACATCCAATCACTAGATATTGGAAGAGATTAAAGGCTTTGGAGGAATCCATGCAACAACATAACATCTCCACCACTAAATCTTCTTCCTCACCTATAGGTAAAGGTCATGCTCTTTCTGCTTGGGCCTTACCTTTTGCAGCTCCATGATACTTGATTCTAGCACAACACAACACATGATACCTTCTCAAGATTTGGTCTCATCCCTTTCCGATTATAGTACTAGTCAGATTATAGTTGGGGATTCTACACAACTTTCAGTTTTGGGCTCAGGTACTATCACACTTATGGGTGGTTTTCTTCAGGAGGTACTTGTAGTTCCTGATATCTCCACCAACCTTATTTCAATGTATCACATTTTTCAATTTGGAACTAGTAAGACAGTCAAGTTTACCACACATGATGTTATTCGAGACCTTCATGATCTCGATATTATTGTGGCTACTGGAAGTGTTGATACTTCTCATTTATATTGATTTGATGGTTTTGAGAGTTCAACTAGTTTAGGTTCATCCTTCATAGCACATGCAGACACTGAGAGCATGTTGTGTCATGAACATTTTGGTCATGTCAATTACAGGTATCTCTAGCAGATGAGTACATATACATTAGTGTTAGGGCTTGCTAAGATTTTTTGTATTGATGGTGTTTGTCGAGGATGTGTTCTTGGAAAACATCACCGAGATGCTTTTCCTATGGGTAGAGCCACACATGCTAAGGAACCCTTAGAGTTGGTACATAGTGACCTCATGTCATTTCTGAATCCTTCATTTTTAGGGGCCAAATATGTGCTCACATTTATTGATGACTTTTCCAAATGTACATGGGTGTACTTTCTTAAGTACAAGAGTGATGCCTTTGATTCTTTCAGAATCTTTATGGCATTTGTGGAGAAGCAATTTGGTATTTCTATCATACATATACACACAGATAATGGGGGGGAGTATGTTAATCAAAATTTTAGGGTGAACCATAGATTTTTGGGAGTGAGATTTATAGGCTACTCTTGCACTCTTAGGATGTTTCACCTAAAAGGAGAGAGATAAACCTCACTAAAAATCAATGTGGTTCACTCAAATTAGGAAATGTATTATGTTGTTAAGGATAAATGAGATGATTTAAATGCAACTAAATGAACTAAATGACTAATTATGAATGCAAAATCTAAAAATGTGCAATGTTTGAAAACATAATGTGATATGCAAACATGAACTAAAGTATGAATGAATGCAAAACAAAAATGAAGAAGGCTGAATCAGAGTGCACCTAGGCATTTGATGAAGAACCTGGAGTGTCCTGAATGCTGGCAGAGATCACTAAAAATCACCAGTGGGACTCACTCGCCACTGATGGTGAATCAATCCTACTTCTAATGAAAACTCCTGAAAACTGGTTTATGAGTATCGGGATCCAAAATTTGACAAAATCTGGATTTCTAGCCTTAAGGTGGGACTCATTTGCAACCGATGGAAAATCAGTCCTCCCAAAATTTTGTGAAATCAGGGACCAATTATGTAGCACCAAATATGAGGTTGTCTTCTTGTCAGGTTGATAGAGTCAAATCTACAAAAAATGGACTGTAGGTTGTCTCCAAGCTTGAAATAGGTTTTGATTTGACTTAAAACACTTTGTTGACTTCTTGAACTCCTTTCAACATCTAATTGCTTGATAAATTTTCATACACAAGTCTACAAACACACATACAAAAGGGGAAAAATGGTTAAGGGTTAGGTTATAGGGAATTTCCTTTGTCAAATCCCACTTTGGTAATCAAACCCTTAATGAAGAAATGAAATGAAATGAACAAGGAAAGATGAATAAACAACATGCAAATGTCCTAAAATTACCTCAACCTTGTTGGAGAAATCTGAAGATATGTCAATGGATGCTCCAAGATGTTTGATTGATGCTTGATTGAATGATGCAAAGTGCTTGATGAATGCAAATGAACTTGATGATTGAATTATTGTAGGAGATGTAAAATGAGAAGATAGACACTTATTTATACACTCTTGTGCCTTAGTAACCCAATGATACCTTATCACAGGGCAACATAAGGTAATTTTTGAATAAAAACCGAAAAGAAAATTTAAAATATTTTGAATTTGGAGCCAAGAGGGACTCATTAAGCCACCCATGGCGAATGGGTCCCTGAACTTGAAAATGGGTGTGGGAATTAAGTCACATTTAATGTTATTTGTTAGGTTTACATTAAAAATACACTTAATTAAGCCTTACAAGGGCATAAAGGGGTCAAATAAAGCATAAGAATGGTGTAAATAGTGAAATTAAGCCTAGAAAAGTGTGAAATCTTGTTACAAGACTTTACAAAACTTCAAAATATGACTTGATAAGTGATGAAAAGGTGATTTTTAGTGAATTGTAATGAAGAAGAGTCTAGAAAAGTGTAGAAATGTTTTACAACACTTCACAACACCTTCACAAGACATCTTAATTTGAATTTTTAGGATCTAATGTGAATGCAAAGTCACATTGCAACATTAAATCAAAGAAAAAGTCAAACATCATGAGAGAAAGACCTAAAAGACCATGAAAATGTCAAAGTCATTTTTCTATGGTACATTTAGCCCCACTTTAGTGAGAGGATGAACTTGCTTCAAACTCACACTAAAGTAGCCATGCATACATCGAGAGGATCCAAATGCACTTATGTTAGAAAGATGGAATGACAATGATCAAGAGGGATGATCAAGCCCCTAGGATGAAGATCCCATGAAAACTAAACATAAGAACAAAGAAAACATGTGAAGAAAAGGAGAATTGGATTAAGCTTTATCATTTTTCCAACTAGTTGTGGATTAGATCTAAGTGTTTGTGAGAAAGAGAGTGCATACTGGCTCTACAAAACTCATAAAGAAAAACATCAAACACACGTTATAGGGGAACACGATACACACATACAATGACAAAATAAAAGAAAAATTCAAAAGGATAGCAAGGTGAATGCAAGTCAACCATCTAAAAATTCATTCGCCTCCCAATCATGCTTAGTGTATTGCGAGGGTGGTTGACTACCTAAAAGAAGAATTGCAAGTGCCGAACTAGGAGATGTACCAAGTTCTTCACTTGGTGTAGAAGATTTATAATTTAAGCTCATGGTAGATGAAAATAAATAATTTAGATTGTTATGCACTTCTTCATCTATTTTTGTGATCTCCTCATCATCACCATCATCAAGATTGATTATGATAGGAGGATGAAGGGTTATTTCCAAGGAAGGATGTATTAAAGTTGTGGTTGTTTGATTGGATCATTTTGTTGTGAGGGTTGGACTGTATTATCTTGTGGTAGGCCAAGAGGAGGAGGGTGATCATCTGCTTTTGTCAAAGGCCGAGGTTGGCTTTCCTTGTTTTCTTCCATTCATGACTGACGGGCAAGGAGACGACGACGATACCTACATTCCCTAGCACCACGGTTTCATTTAATTCTGTTTTGAAGTTGTTGAGGTGTAAGAGCGGGTTGATCCATTGTAGGCTCATTTTCTTCCTAAGGAAGAGGAATGGAAGGAACCGAAGGAGATGGGTTAATCACTTTCTATTTAGCTTTATAGACTTGTTTAATGTGAGGAGGCATAATGAGATTGGTTTCAATATCTCTTGGTTGTTTAAACGATGAAGGTGAAGTGTTTGTTTTTGGTTGTTCAAGAGGTTGCTTTGCTTGTTCATGTTCAGACTCAGGTTGAAGCACTATTTCATCTATGATGGGAGGAGCGAAAGTGGAAGGGGACATCGAACAAAGAGACAAGTTGGCTATTCATTTGGCTTTGAACTTTTGATAGGCTATGAAAAAGAAATATTTACAAGGGGTGATGGGTTCCATAGGCTTAGGCCAAAAGGCTTGTAAGGAGAAATTACCTTTAGAAGACAATGGATGAAAACCACTATGGTGTATGGTAAATATTTCATTTCCATGTGGAAACTTCAAACATTTGTTAACAATTGAAGGGACCACTTTCATCGAGTGAAGCCAAGGGTGGCCTAGCTGCAAACAAAATTGATCTGGTTGTGGAATAATAGAAAATGTTACATTCAAATTTTTGGGTCCTATTTGTAATGGGAGTACGATCAATCCGATCGTAGGGCACACAAAACCAGTATATGTTTTAATCCATGTGGTTGGTTTATCATATTCTTCTTGATAAAGCTCATGTAGTACTAAAAATTCCTTCGTGATCACATTCTTGCCACAGTTGGGATCTATTAATATCCCATTGGTGGGCTTATCATAGATTCTACCAGCTATGTAAAGAGGACCATTAGGGAGCTTTTTAAGCATATCATGAGAAGAAAAGGTAATATCAAGAGATTTGTTGGTTGGGCCCTCATGAGGGACAATGTCTATCATACCCACAAGTTCATCTATAGGATTAACTTGGGTAACATTTGGAGCAATATTATGTTGTTCATTATTTGTATCGATGTTCATCACATGAGTGTTTGAAGGTTCACCAGCCTTGACAAATGAAAAATTGTGTTTAGGAATAGGTTTGGTAAAAATTTGTAAATTCTGATTAGGGGGTGCAACAGACTTATTGCCTTGAACATTGATACCCGCAATGGACAAACGGCCAAAATCGATGAGGTATTGAAATAAGTGTTCGAGATGCTTACATTGTTTAGTGTCATGTCCATTTTGGAAATGAAAATGACAATAAGCATTTGGTTTGAAGGTGGGTGCTAAAGGCTTGGTGGTATCAAGTGGTTTAATGGTAGGCAAGGTGATCATTTATTGTTGGAGCAATTGATTCATTGTGTTATGGAGGGTATCGGGTAAAGGGGTAAATTGTCTCTTTGGGTCCTATAGATATAAGGTACCACTGCTTTAACATCTTCCACTTGATTTTGAAGAGGTTGGGTTTGTTGTTGAGGAGGCAGATTGAACTGTAAAAAGCCTCTGTTTGGTTTGCGAAAGTTTTGCATGTTTTTTTGGTTATTTTGTTTGGACTTCTCAGCTTGGTGACTAGAAACCAAGTTGTGATAGTCACATAATGTTGTGCATAAGTGCATGAATGAAGGAAATTTCATCATAGTCAACTTATCCTGAAGGTTTGTGTGCAAGTTTTCGATAAACATCTTTTGCAGATGTGAATCAGGAATCTTGACATCAATTTGAGCATACAATGACTAATATCGTGAAATGAAATCAATGACCTTTTCATCTATGTTTTCTTTAGATCACATTAGATCAACCATTATCATTTTAGGAGTCATATGAACTTGGAAATGACTTATAAAGGAATCCAAAAGTTCATTGAATGATCAGATTGAATGATTGGGTAAGTTGGAAAACCACTCCAAGGCAGTGTCTTTTAAGGTCCTAGGAAAAAGTTTGGCTAACAACTTATCGTCAAGGACAAAATCACTGCACAAGGCTGTATAAGCATTGACATGATTAGTAGGGTCTCCTTTACCTCCATACTTCTCAAACCTAGGTATCTCAATCCCTTGTGGCATCAGGGTTCTTAAGATGTCTAAAGATAAGGAGCTACTATGAACATGATATGTGGGTGGAGAATTTTGACTTTGGCTAATGGTGGATATTTGTTGTTGCATGGATGAAACAGTGTTAAGGACTTGTGTAATGATGAGATCGAGATAAGTTGTATGATATGGAAGGGAAAATGGTGATGGAGTGTATGCAATGTTAGGAGAAGTGAAAGGAACACTATGAGGGGTGAAGGTGGTAGATGGAACATGCGATGCCACAAAAGAACTAGGAATGCTAGTTGGAAGGACAAAAGAAGGAGTCACATGACTAACCTGTTGCATGGTTGTAACTTGAGGAGTGGTATAAGTTGGTATGGATGTTATGGTTGAAGGGGGAGGAAGATGAGGTCCTCCTTGGCTTACAATAATGCTTACTAATTGTGATGTAGAAGGAACATGTTTATTGTATATCTCAAAAATTATTTTCATAACTTGTAAGCCATCATCACTTTCAATCAAACGATGAAGGTTTTCTATGGATGGTATGGCAGTGGTTGAAATGTTTTGAAGGGATAAGTCTTGTTGTAAGTGTGCAAAATATTCATGAATACTAATGAATTTTTCTTGTAGGATGGAACTGGTTTGTGTTTCAAAATTCATTGGATGGAAAGGTGAAGGCATAGTAGTGGTAGTATCCATTCCTAATGCACCATTGTCCATACTAGGAGTAAGAGCTCTTGAAATCCCAAGGTCCATAATGCAAGTACTATCGTGGGAAGCCATGAGTCTAGAACTTCGTCTCACTAAAGTACTATCAATTGGGCACCAAACATTCATACAAGTACCACAAAAGATGGGGTGGGTGTAAATGAAATGTAATCTAGGAGTGCAAAATGTAAATAACAAAAATTCTACAAACTGAAACAGAGAAATAACAATAGAGAACAAAAATGTAGGAAATTTCCAGAAAATGCCTAAAAGTGCTATCTAAAATGTGCAGGTGGACTGATTCACCCAGGGTTGCGAATGAGTCCAGGTATGATATTTTTTTGTGTTTTTCAAAAAATTTAAAGTGATTTTAATGCTTCTTAGATGCAAACTGAGGATGCAAATGCAGATTTTTAGTTTTTGAATGATATGATATGCAAAAATGAAATCTAAATGAGTCTTTCACTAATGCAATTTGAGAAACCCTAGGATGCAAAAACAAAACAATACCCTAATTGAATGTTGATGGAAATGAAACCTAGGATACAAGATGCAATTGAAATCAACAAGATAAGGTGCTCAATATGCGGGTTCACCAAAATGAACCATAGATTTTTGGGAGTGAGATTTATAGGCTACTCTTGCACTCTTAAGATGTTTCACCTAAAAGGAGAGAGATAAACCTCACTAAAAATCATTGTGGTTCACTCAAATTAGGAAATGGAATTGTATACACTTAAAATCAATCAATACAATTAATTAATTAAATACTAGTTATTTAATTAATGACCCCTTTTATTTCATCTACTTGTAACTAAATTCTCAATTTATTTATATAGTTCACACTTTTCTAAATTCTTCGTCTTGAACCACATTCTTCAAAATTTAGTTAAATAAACAAATGTCAATAGTTTATTTAATTAAATATCTTCTCACTAAGTTTGAATAATTCCAAATTCAAATTTAGTCACATGTCTACAACACTTTTTGGCCACCTCATCAAATGTCACATGTATTTAAATATGACTAATATTTAAATGGCATTATTCTCAACCAATTCCAAAACAAACTTTGGACACTTGGAAATCTCACACATTTTATTCTCATACATTTGGCATGTTGCCCTTGGTCAAGGGAACATCCTCCATGATTCTTCCATCTCCACCGTTCATCTCTCATGTTGAAATCTCGACTGTTGGTTGCTGCCACATCACAAGATGCTTTGGAAATCCTATAAATACAACCTCTTGATACAAAATTTTACATCCCATCTTTGATAAAAATTATTATGTAGGAATAACATTGGAGTATTTAGAGTTTAAGCATTTAGCATTTAGAACTATTTTATCATTCTAGTTTAGAATCATGTCTTAGTTCATATTTGCATTTCCATTATCATCTTAGATTTTATACAACATTCCTATCATAGCATTTAACATCATTATCATAGCATAATATCCATTTTATATAGCAACATCATTATCATTTTTTGATAAATCATGTAGGAATTAGATTCTTGCATTTTGAATAACATCTCGTTTCTCAAGTTGTCATTCTAACAATCATAGTGCATACACAAAATATGAGAGCCAAAATGATTTAATGAATCCTTGAGAATAGAGAACAATGGAATGGTTTTAGAGATTTGTTTTGCTACAATTAGATTAGTTTTATGATTCAAATATTTCATGTAATACGTTTCATTGCTTGCGTGATCTTGTTCATTATACATATTTTTCACTCACACATAAATTGGTGCCCACCATGGGGCCTAGCCCTTTTTTTATTGATGTTTTCTAGAAGTTGTTTCGTAGATTCTGGATGTGAGCCTCTTTTAGCGCAACTATTAATTTTTTTGATGCATTCGAAAAGTCTTTTAGCGCATCCAATCTCTGTTATGATGCATATGAAAAGTCTTTTAGCACATCCATCATCTGTTTTGGCGCACACAGGGGGTTTGATAGGGCATTTGACCTTTCTTTTAGCGCACTCATAAGTTTTTATAGCGCATCCGATAGCTCTTTTAGCACATTTGAAAGTTATTTTAGCGCATTGGAATGATCTTTTAGCGCATTCGATGACTGTTTTAGCACATCTGTCTAATTTTGAAAAAAAAATAAAAATCTGAGAACTAATTGGTGTTTTTTGCTTGCAGGTACTTTTATACACTAGTCAAAGGAAATCTTATGAAACTACTGATGATTTATGTAGGGGTTGATGTTGTTTTTAATGCTTTCTTTTGATTAAGATAGGCATCTAGCTTAATTAAAAGGTTAAAGAACCCCTTGTCTTTCGTGCTTGAAGTGATAGGCCTATGCTCTCCCCTTAACTGGGTGACCAAAATTCCATACTCACTATTTTATGCTTTTAATAACACCTTTAGAAGGCTTGCCATAGTGGGAAAAAGTACTCACCCTATAGGAATGACCTAAGTGGGAAAAACTAAAGCCAAGTTTTCCAACCCACTATAATCAAAAGTGAATTTGAGGAAAGTCCACAATTCGACAGTAGTGTGCAAGATAACCATCCCCAAAGCCTTTGTTCTAAAGGTTGGGAGGTCTCCTGAGGGAGGTTATCTATTGTCGCACCGAATGGAAACCCTTACTATGAACCTTAGTGTAGAAGCCAACCGAGTCAGTTTTTGAACACTTTCTATATCACAGTGCAAGGGGAGGGAAGAATTTTCCCCCAAGACACTCACCATATAACTATCATAGATCCTTGGCCAAAAGTAGAGGATTCAACTTTGGTTAAGACTTGGGAAAGGAAAAAACACGAGAACCCTCTAGGGGGTGACACAGTTGTGTGAGTTGACATAGTTTTAAGATGTGGGATGTGGTATTTTAAGTGACCCTTGAGAATAGAAAAGTGCTTGAATTGTATTCTCTTGTGTTATGCCTATGGAAATCAAAAGAATCATACCAGATTCTGGAATACACACTTAATGTTTAGTTACTAGGCTTGACACAATTGTTTGGAAACTTGCTGCTATGTTTGAAGCCATCATTCAAAAATCATCCATTTGAACACTCAATTCCCATACTTCACCAGCTGGAAACCAAGCAAAAATCACTGTCCATCCGATCATACCTTGGAAACATTTAGATTCATGGATTAAAAAATAGATAGACTGTCAAAAACTTTGAAAATTTCTAGATTAGCACATTCATCCTCTGTTCTAGCACATTCACTTCATTTCATAGCACATTTGAGCAGTCTTCTAGCGCATCCATTCACTGTTTTAGTGTATCTAGGTAGTTTTATAGTGCATCTAAGTAGTATTCTAGCACATTCATTCTCTGTTTTAGCACATATGAGTAGTCTTCTAGCGCATCTGAGCAATCTTCTAGCGCATACACCCTCTATTCCAGTGCATACATAGAATATTTTAGCGCATTGAGTCAATATATTGGCACATCCATTCGCTGTTGTAGCACATCCAAACAATATTATAGCACGTTTTTCAAATATTTTAGCACATCCAGGCTTTGTTTTAGCACATCCAGGCTCTGTTTTAGCATATCCATTAAATGCAAAACTTGAGAGTTAAATTTATCCCCTGTTCCACAGTTTGAACTAGAATTCAGAATCTTTTTCAGCCCTAAATCATTCCTCAGTGACACCATAGTCTAAACTTGTTAAAACTGACCTCTACAAGTGAAATTATTCAAACTAAACCAAGATCTAACATCTCAAAGTTCCTAAATCATCAAACTTATCATATCCTTGATTGTTAAGCTAAGTTTCATCATCAAGATTTGTCATCCTTTCATCACGAAACAAAGCTGTATAATCAAAATAAACTTAGTCTCATCAATAGAATTTTCCATTTTATTTGATTTAGTTTTCATCCTTGGCACTCTTCCAAACAAAGATCAAAGTTTAGTCAAAGTGTAACACTTGTATGCCCATTCAAACAAGATTACAAAAGAAAAAAATCAAGGAAAAAGAACTTGAAACTCAAAACATCAAAACTCAAAACACCATGGCTAAACTTGAAGAGAATCCTTTCCATGGAATCCAAAACACTAAAAGTGAAGAAATAACTGAGGAAGACATCCAACATGCTGAACAAGATCCAAATTTCCACAAGTTCTTAGAAAATATTTTTGAAAGAAATGGGGAAAAATACCTCCTAATGCTGGCTAATCAAGGTGTCAAACATCCACCTGACTTTGATGTTAATAAATTAAAAGCAAATCCTAAAATTCTTGAAAATGATTCACAAGATACAAAACAAGTGGTTGCCTTAACTCATCAAATAAAAAATCTCCGACAACAAATTCTTGACATGCAAAGGGGAACCTCAAAATGATAATTGATACAAGACATTTTTCCATATCCTTTTGATCAAAGTATCAACATGATTCCTTTTCTAAAACATTGTGAATTCCCAAATTATGATAAATACAATGGTAAAATAGATCCAATAGATCATGTGAGAGAATTTAGAACCTCGAGTCTTTAATTTGCACACGAAGAAACTTACTTCATGAGATTATTTCCATGTAGCCTAGGTGGACAATGTCTTGAATGGTTCTCCAAAATTGCACCACCAATTAACACCTTTGAAGAGTTGGTTAAAAAGTTCATCACCCAATACTCTTATAACATCCAACATGATATAACAATGAAAGACCTTTGCAACTTGAAACAAAAAAAGGGTGAATCATTCCTCATATTTTTGCAAAAATGGAGAAGGTTATTTGCAAGATATTCTCGTCCCATACCTAAAAAGGAAAAGATGAAAAATTTCATTGATAACCTAAATGATGAGATGAGCTATAGATTGGAATTACAATTCCCACCTAGCTTCAAAAAATTGATTGAAAATGGAATAAAAATTGAAGAGGCTTTGGTCAAAAGAGGAGTCATAAAAATTTACAATGAAAACAACTCAGCAAGTTCCTCCAACAATTACAAGAGTGGTGATAAACCAAAGTTTTGGAAACAAAACAAGAATGTTAGTAAAAATGATGGTGTAGTTGAAACCCAAAATGCAAAACCAGTATCCAACTTAATAGCAGCTGCCACCAAAACCAATCAGAACAACAATCCACCCAACAACCAAAACAACAACCAAAATGTCAATCAAAACAACAATCAAGGTAATGTTGAATCTAGAACACCACCATGTCAAACATCATCAAATCAAAGAAGGTTCAAACCTTTGGGTCAATCATTAGAATCAACATTAAAGGAGCTGCTTGTAGCCAAGGTCATAACATTACCAGAGACAAGAAATTGGGAACCACAAGTTAAACCTTCATGGTGGAATGATGCACATTATTGTGACTTTCACAAAAACAAGGGACATAAAACCAATGATTGTATGCAATTGAAAAACTTGATACAAGACTTAATTGACAACAAAACCATATTTGTAGGACCCCAAACAAACAATGATCATGGAGCGTTCAAGAACCCTCTACTGATTTACAAAAAAAGGGAAATCTTCTTCATCAAACACAAAAGGAAAAAATGTGAATTATGTTTATGATTCTACCATTCATTGTGTTGAGGTAGGTTAGGATCAAACCAAGAATACTGAAATCAAGGGCCAAAGAAACATTGTTATAGTTGAAACTCATCACCACGATATCAACACCAAACCACATCAAATTAATGACATTGTACCAATAAATCTGACTGCAAATGTTGCTGCAAGTGACAATCAAATCAATGTCATTAAAATCAAAGAGAAACAAGACAATTCACCAGTTAATGCAATTAGAAGAGGGCAAGCTAAAGTGACATTGAAAGGAGCTGCTGCCTCCTTTGCATCCAAAAAAACTGCTTCCCCTGCATCACAATACAACATAGTTGATCAATTGCAGAAAATACCAACACAAATATCCATATTGGAACTCCTCCAGATCTCACTAGCCCATAAAGAAATCCTAGAGAAAACTTTAGTAGCCACCACAGTACCAAATGATTTGGAAGTTTTCCAATTTCAAGCTATGGTGGGACACTTGACCGCACCTCACTGCTTATCCTTTTCTGAACATGATGATGTATCGATTACCCATCCGCACAACGCTGCCCTCCACATTGAGGTCTTAATCCACAAACACTGCATTAAACGTGTTCTAATAGATGGAGGAGCTGGCCTAAATATCTGTACTTTGAAACTTGTCCGTGCATTGGGCTATTCAAAAAATGCTATTGATCCTAGAAGGAAATTCACTATAAAAGCCTATGATGACAAGGAGAGATCTTCCCAAGGGTTGATTGTGCTACCAATTCAAATGGGACTAGTTGTCAAAGATATAATTTGTTAAGTATTGGACAAGGACTTAACATACATCATACTCTTGGGACGTCCTTGGATTCATGACATGCAAGCATTGCCATCCACATATCACCAATGTCTGAAGTTCCCTTTCAATGGGAAAGAAATAACCATATTAGTTGACTCCAACAATCCCCAATATTGCAACACACTCAAGACAACCCAAAACACTTTTGTACCACACAATAGGGAAGCTCCAACTCCTGGTTCATCAAATAATGGAAGACAACTAAATTCCTTGTCAAGATGGGTTGAGAAAAAGGACCAGCCAAAAGATAAGGGTATCAATGATTCCACTTCATTAGGTAATCAAAGTCAATCAAACTCTTTGTAAAATCAACTTGAGGAAAAGGTTTAGTCAAAATACAAAGGTGTTGGTGAATCAAATCCATCAAATTAGGAAAGTCAACTCAATTCCTTATTGAAACAAGTTGAAAAGATTCAATTGAAAGAAAAAGGCATGGGGGAATACTAATTTGAGAAATCCTTATGTTTATCACAACTTTCATCTTCTCCTAAGTCATATGGGCAACCATCAACATCAAGATAACAATCATCACAACCAACCACACTCTTTGATGTCACCTTTGTAAGAGTAGGCACTTTAGTGGCTGAATCATATGACAAGGAGGTTTTAAAATGGTTGTACAAGGATGAAGAATCATCACAAGCATCAACTTCCAATATACAAACAGAGCAATATGGCAAAGGGAAGACAACCTTGAAAAGATGGGATATGAGGGAAAAGGTCCTATCGGTAAAAGAAAAGAAGGCATCATAGAACCAATATAAACTATCACAATGCATGGAAAGGACAAAACATGAGTAGGATATAGAGAAGAATCAAAAGAAGAAACTAGGCAATAGGTTGTTGAATGAATCCTTCAATTGAGAGATAGTTCTGAAATGGATTCCAATGAGTATGAATGGGATTCCCTCTCTAAAGAGTCTTGTCATGATAAGGAAATTGATGTTATACAAAAGTATACACCAACATGTATGGAGGGATAGAGCTCGAGTTCTAGACCACTTGAAATTGGATCACAACATATCGACGACTCAAGTGAAGACGATCATATTTTAAGCGAGATAGATCACTTGGAGGAGAGTGAAATCATAGAACTCGATATTGCTATCAAACACTTTGATGACATTGCCATCATGACACTCACCCCTTTTGACCTTAGCCAATCTAACGATTCCTTGCCATTAGTACACCCCAAATTGATGGACTGGGACCAATATGAGTTGCTTGATCTACCTACTTTTCCAAATGATGACAACATTGTAAAATTCCTTTGTTCTGATAATCCTGAAACATGTTCTATCATTGAATCTCATAACAAAGCTTCAGACAAGGGGAGTGCCAAATCTCTCAACTACAAAATAATAAATGTCAAAAATGGATCTAATGGTGAAAACCATTCAATGATAGCATTACATCAATAAAAAATCAAAATAAAGAGTGCATTTGATGGTGAAAACCTCTTTGAGGCACCAAAAGATGGGATATTTGACACTCTTCCTAAGTACTATCATGAGAGGTATTGAATTCTAATTGAACCTACACAATCCATCAATGTTGGTACAAATGAAACAGTCAAGACTACATCTGGCAGCATCCATGACAGAGGAAGAGAAACCAAATTTCACTAAGTTCTTTGAAGAGAGGAAAATCAACTTTGCATGGTCCTACGCTGACATGCCAGGTAGGGATCCTGAGCTCATAATGGATCATTTATCACTACCACTTGGAATAAAGATAGTGAAACAAAAAATGAGAAAAATGCATCCTCATATCACTCTTCAAGTAAAAGATGAATTGAAGAAACTGTTGGATGTAGGATTTATCAGACCTATTGACTATGCTGAGTGGGTATCAAACATTGTGCCAATTTCAAAACCAGATAAAAGCATCAGGATATACACGAATTTTAGAGATCTCAACAAGGCTTTCTTGAAAGATGATTTTCCTCTAGCTAACATTGACATCATCGTAGACTTGACAGTTGGGCATGAAATGTTATCGCTTATGGATGGATTTTATAGTTACAATTAGATAAAGATAGCACTTGAAGATCAAGATAAGACAACCTTCACATGTCCTTGGGGTAATTTTTGTTGGAACGTAATGCCTTTTGGATTGAAAAATGATGGAACCACATATCAAAGAGCGATGACCACCATCTTCCATGAAATGATGCACACTTTTATGGAGGACTACGTAGATGACTTACTGGAAAAATTATTCACTAGAAAGGGACATTTGGAAATTTTAGACAATATCTTCACCAAACTAGAGAAATTCAATGTGAGGTTAAATCCCAAGAAATGTGTATTTGGCGTGACATCAACTAAAATTTTGGGATATATTGTATCAGCTAAAGGCATTGAGGTGGATCCTGCGAAGGTCAAAGCCATCATGGAGATGCCTCCTCCTAAGAATATCAGTCAACTTAGATCATTACAGGGACGATTCTAGTCTATCAGGAGGTTCATCACACAATTGGCTAACAAAACTCATCCTTTCAATCATTTGTTACACAATAACATTTCTTTCAAGTGGGATGAGAAATGTGAAGCTGCTTTCAATCAACTCAAGCAATATTTGATGTCACCACCCATACTAGTACCACCAACCAAAGGAAAGCCATTGTTACTATATATTGCAACAAAAGATATATCTTTGGGTGCTTTATTGGCACATGAAGATTCTACAGGAAAGGAAAGGGCTATTTATTATATCAGTAGAACCTTGAATGACTATGAGATCAATTACATCTTTATTGAAAAATATTTTATGGTAGTAGTATTTTCTACTCAACAAGTAAGACATCACATGTTAACCCACACCATCAAAATCATAGCTAAAATTGATCCATTTAAGTATTTACTCAGCAAAGCTGCCCTGATAGGAAGACTAGTCAAATGGGTAATGATATTGAGTGAGTTTGATATTCATTATATAGACAAAAAATCAATCAAAGGTCAAGTCATCATAGATCAAATAGATGAAGCACCACTACAAGATGATCATCTAATGAGCATTGAATTTCCAGATGCAGATGTCCTTACAGTGTCAACACAATAATGGACGTTATACTTTGATGGCTCTTACACACAACATGGATCAGGTGTAGGAATCTTGTTTATCACGCCTCAAGGACACACCATTCCAAAATCCTATAGGTTAATGTTTCCATGCACTAACAACACAATGGAGTATGAAGCATTGATCATTGGAATCAAAGTGGCAGTCAAATGGAAGATCACAAAGTTGCATGTCTATGGTGATTCTCAACTAGTCATTAATCAGGTAAATGATGACTACCAGACAAAGGATGATAAATTGATGCCATATAAAATAATGGTTAATGATTTCAAAAAGTACTTTGTGGAGATCAAATTTAAGCAGATTCCAAGAGGTGACAACAAAGCTGCTGATGCTATGGCGACCATTGCCTCTCTCCTACAGATACCTAAAAAGTGAGCCTGTTATGAGTTCATGGTGGAACAATTGTTTTACCCCACCTATGATAACCCTGAATCCCAAGTCATATACCATCTCATTGAAGCTAATGCTTCTATCTATGGGAAAATCTACACCTATCTAAAAGACAATACCCTCCCACCTGACTTATCTTGAAACCAAAAACATAACTTTATCCGACAAGTAGCTTGATATACCCTGATAGTTGATGTACTTTATCAACGAGGTCTTCATGGTACTCTCCTTTGTTGTCTTGAATGTAACAAAATTGAAACCACTTTACGTGAAGTTCCTGATGGTATCTGTGGAACACATTCAAGTGGACTAACTTTAGCTTAAAAAATCCTACATTTGGGGTATTACTAGCCAAATATGGAGGAGTCTTTTCAATATGTCATGAAGTGCCAAAAATGTCAAGTCCATGGGAACCTAATACACGCACCAAAACAAGAGCTGCAACCTTTCACATCAATATGGCCTTTTTTTCAATAGGGATTGGATATTGTAGGTAAGATTCATCCATCATCTTCCAATGGGCACACGTTCATCATCATAGCCATAGAGTACTTCACGAAGTGGATTGAAGCCGTTCCCCTAACCACCATCATAGGAAAACAAATTGCATCCTTTATCTTGAATTACATCGTCTGTCGGTATGACATTCCTCAATCCATTATCATGGATAATGGTAGACCTTTCAAGAATCATGATGTACAAGAACTTTGTGAGAGGTTTCATATCTAGCATCGGTTTTCTACACCATACTATCCCCAAGGGAATGGCCAAGCAGAGGCTTCAAACAAAACCATCCTGAAAATCTTAAAGAAAATTGTCAATGATGCTAGACGCAATTGGTACGTTCAGTTGAACCCTGCCTTATGGGCTTACCGAACCAGTATTTGCACCCTGACAGGAGCCACACCCTATGCTCTAGTCTATGGATCAGAGGCCATTTTACCTATTGAGGTTGAGCTACCATCACTCTGTGTGTCAATAAAGGGGATCATTTCAGATGAGGGTTACAAAGTGTCTAGGTTATAAGAATTGGAATTGTTGGATGAACGTCGTCAACATGAAGTTGATCACCTAAAAGCCTATCAACAGAGGATATCTAGAAGTTACAATAAAAGAGTAAAACCTATAACATTTCAAGTGGGTGACTTAGTCTTGAAAGAGAACCCCCATTATCAACATGATCGAGAAAAGAAGGGGAAATTTGAACCAAACTGGCTAGGTCCCTTTGTTATTGTATCAATCTTCAGATCAAGAGCATATCAGTTGTCTACACTGGAAGGGGATTTGTTTGATGAACCCCTCAACAACCTATATCTCAAGAAATTCTAAACCTGACTCATCCAGTGCATCGGAAAAAGTCCTAAAAAATATGAAAACATTAGAAAATATCCTAAAAAAATGGTTGTCTTGGTGAAAACCTGGAAAAAAGGCATTTTGGTAACAACAAAAAAATTAGAAAAAGAGAAAAATACAAAAAAAAGAGTGAAATATCAAAAAAATAAAAAAATAAAAAAATCTAAAAAAGTGCAATAAAAACAAGTAGTGAAAACCTGGCAACAGGCGCTATTTGTGATAGGTTAGATTTTCCATCTATTTGAGCATGCTGACCATTTGCTTTCACCATTCTGCCTATCATCATAAAAATTCATGTACACATCTTAGCATCATGGTCATGTCTCGCCCTAGACTAGGGGAAAAATCCTGAACTAACTCGGGGCAATAAAATTTGAACTTAAACCAACAGACAAATAGTAGTCAGACTACACAAAAAACACTATAATCACAGTGCAAATCAATAGTGAACATCAATCACAATCAGTAACACATCAACGATCCAAATCAAATAGCCAAATCAAATCAAATCCAAAGCAAACTTTAAATGGATGATGTTCCTTCTGAATCATGGCTTTATCAGGTTAGCATGAATGTTTAGCTGTTGTACTTTGATTTTTGTTATGATATCTCTTGAGCAACTCAATGATGTATTGAACTAGAGGAGCTAGGAAGGAGTATGATTTTTCTTTGTCTGCTGTCTATGAGTTGATCATTACTACTATGCAAATTGTCGTGAGATGTGCTCTACAAAGTATCACTGATGACATTTTGAATTTGCATGGGAATAGGATTAACTCTTGTCTGTTTATACAAACAATGCTCAGGTCATCTTGGTTTAATTATACCTAGATGCTTGTGTTAACTTGCAATATCAAAAATCATGGAAGTAGTACTCAGGTCATCATGTTCTAATTATACCATCGATGTTTGTACTCACTTTCAACATTTTAAAGGCTCAATGATGATAAAAAGCATGACAAATCAGCTGTTACGATGACAAAATTTTCATATTAGATCTACATGGTTAAGTTAGATTGCATCCATGTTAGTTTTTGCATCTATAGTTATGGGATTTCCAAAGCTGGAACAATTTCACAATGATGTTATCTTTATCATTAATGGATTGAGTACATTTTACATTAAACAAAAACACATCAGTTGCATCATCATTTGCATACATTAGAAAACACATTAGTTGCATCATCATTTGCATACATTAGAAAACAAATCAGTTGCATCATCATTTGCATTCATCCATCTATGCATCACATCATAATATCCACATTAGAAAACACAAAAAATAAGTGCATTACATCTCACTTGCATAATCAAAATCATTTCATCTATTAAGAAAATGGTCCATTAAGAAGATTGAAAGACATATCCAGCAGAGTAAGATTTCCAAGAAGAAAAAAGTTGCTGAAGAACATGACATGGCATAAGAAGATTGAAAGACATATCCAGTAGAGTATGATTTCCAAGAAGAAAAATTGGCTGAAGAACATGACTGGTAAAGATATAATTCCATTATTATGAACATCTAAAACTAGTAGTAAAGATATAATGCCATTGTTATGAACATCTAAAACCAGTAGTGAAGATATAATGCCATTGTTATGAACATTTAAAAATAGTAGTGAAGATATAATGCCATTGTTATGAACATCTAAAACCAGTAGTGAAGATATAATGCCATTGTTATGAACATCTAAAATGATTAGTGAAGATGAATTTGTTATTACTCAAATCCAAGACTGACAAAGGACTAATTGGATCAACATAATCATCACATAAACATCACACATCATTTGCATAATCAAATCCATCTCACATAGCATAAAAAATCATCCATAAATCATATAGAATCATCAATCATACATTATCATATCATCATTGCATACATCATCTCATCATTACATAATCATCATAATCATAATGATAATCATCATATAAGCATCATAAATACAAAGAACTATACGCCATAATACGATCATCATCCATCATTCATCCATTCATTGCATCATCTATTTGCATTAGAAAAGTACAAAAACATAAAATGCATCACATTTCATTGGCATAATAAGATCCATCACATATCAGAATCATTCATAAAGCATCATAGAATCATAACATATCAGTTGCATCATCATTTGCATCCATAGTATATCATATCATCATCATATAGAACATCACATAGAATATATAATAGAAATTAAATGCATCCATCATAATAAACATCATAGGCACACAAATCAACCATCCTCATCATTGCATATCATATATATCTCAAAATAATGTCAAGTGTACAAGGATATCCAAATATTGAGAGGTACATCATAAAAATAATGGCAGTGAATCATCAATGTCTCAAATACATTAGTGTATACATCAGAAATCATCAATGTCCAAAATACATCAAGAATCATAATCAAAGCTATGTTGTACTCCCCCTAGACGGTGCTGACATCACTGGATCAGGGCCTTCTCCACCAGACAGATCTGTACCTAGATCTCTTAGATCTCTCAGAAGTAGCTGTGTCACACCATTGTTGGTAGTCTTGGTGTGAGTGCGGCTGCTAGAATGGGTGAAGCTCTCTTGGTGCTATGGCAGAACGACCTCATGATACTTTAATCTATAAAACTCTACCTCCCTGGTAGAGCATCGCACCTCCCGAAAGTAATCTGATGTACCTGCGACATTTGCAACCCTTTGCAATCTCTCTGCTATGCCCTCTTCCTGCTCAAGATGTTGTCTCAGAGTGTCCCTCTCTATAGTGAGTGTGGAAATATGTGCCTACATTTAAGCCTGTGTCTGAGCCTGTGCCTGTGCCTGCTGTACCTGCTATCTCACAACATACCTCTCTGCCGTCAATCTAGTAATCTATCCCTGAGCCTGTGCCAACAAAGCCTATACCTGGTTAAGCTGACCTTGCAGTGTCTGCACCTGCACTTGTAAAGCAGCTATCTATGTCTGTTGCTACTGTGAGGGAAATCTAATCTCTACATACTGCTAGGCTGCTGTTACCAATGATCACCTCTTGCGAGGCACTCTGAACTCTCCAACATCTAGATGTGGCCCTCCACCACCTCCATCAAATCCATCATCATCATCACCATTTCCATAATTGTCCCCGTCATCACTACTCTCTACCTCCTCCTCCTCCTCTGCCACATCTCTCCTCCGCCTGTGCCTATGAACTACTGCCCTCTCCTCATCATCTAACAATGGAACTAGCTCATCTGGGCTGGTAATCCATGGGAATGGATGTAAGAAGAGGTATTTTGCATACTCCTTAGATATCAGAGCCTCAACAATCTCTGGATGAAGCTCCCAAATAATAGCCTGAAGACCCCGAAACTCCTCACCTGTAGCATCATAGGAAAAAGATGGCCCCCACTTTGTCGTATCCATCTATTGCCGTGCATAATGTGCTATCCCTTGGGCCATGCCCTACACCTGGACATATTGTCTTAGGACCCTCCACAACAAAAATATCTCAATGATGAATTGGGTCCACCTAATCAGGTACATTGACTAACAAAAAAATGACATCTCAGTGTCATCCTATGACCATTGCTTGCAATCAAGATAGGGCTGCCATGTAATAGTATCTAAATCATCAAGAACTCTTCTCCAATACTCTAGTTTTCCTATCCTATGCTAAGCAACTGGATTGACATAAGCATGAACATACAGTCTCATGGAAGGTCGCTGTTTATCTGCTACTAGATGAATGACCTCTATATGCTCCCATGCCTAGATCTTAAGTTAATGTAACTCCTACTGAAAAATTGGCCTTGAAGATAGACAACTTGGTGTAAATCATGGTACAAATGAGTGAGGATACAACATCCCCAGGAATATTGGGTACCCTGAGTGATCATGCTCTTAAGAATCCTGCCCCATCCAACTAAAAGTCCTTTTGATCTACGATCAGGACAAATGAACCCTCCAATGAAACCAACAAGCACAAAGGAAAATGTGGCATAAGCCTCAACCATCTCTCTCCAAGGAATCTCATAACCTCATATCTGATCATCTTGAAATACTCTGCGATGTGCATTGGTCCCACCCTGCTCAGTAGAATCATATAATACTAGCTCTCCAACAACAAGTATCCATAGAATCTGATAAACATCCTCCAGGGTCACTATCATCTCGCCACTGGGAAAATGAAAGGTGTTATGCTTACTATGCCACCTCTCTGCTAAAGCTGTCAATATACCCCTATTAATCCTAATCTGGGGCATATGTATCAGAGAGGACAATCCACATCATGCAATAATGACTACCTTAGCCGGTGCCAACTGGGGTATCAATTCCCACAACCTCGGGAAGTGTTCCCGAAACTGTAGGACTGTCAAAGGCTCCTATCATCATACAAAATCACAAATCAACAAATCAATCAATCAACATCAATTAGAACATCAATCAATCAATATTAATCAACCTATCAATGAATAAAAATCAATTAGCATATCAATCTAATAAGCTATGGTGAGACTTTAATCAAATCTTATGAGCCTCAATCTATCATTCAACCTCACCTATCATGAGGTTTATCAATCAATTCAACCTCACCTATCATGAGGTTTATCAATCAATTCAATCTCACCTATCATGAGGTCAATTATCATCATCCTATCATTGAATCTCACCTATCATGAGATCAATCATCATGTAGTCGATCAACATCATCAAACAACATCAAATCGATAGTTGACATGATAAAAAAAATCAAAATCAGGGAGTCTAATTAAAAATTCATCATTCTGCCATGTATGTGCTAAAATCATGCATGCACCAGAAAAATTCATGAATGCGCTAGAACAGGGTTGCAATGTGCTAAACTATCTAATGCACCATCAAATTTATTGGATGCACTAAAACCCTCTATCATTGCACTAAATCATTCTATGTGCTACATCATTTATCCAATGCGCTAATCTACATCATTGATGCGCTAATATATCCTATGCGCTAGAGCAGTTATTGGATGCGCTAAATGTCTGGATCTAAGCGCTAAAACTATCTATGTGCTAAATACCCCTATGAATGTGCTAAATTTCTTTCCCTAAGTGCTAATCTAATGTATGTGCTAGAACAGTTGTTCTATGCACTACATCGGGCTTCAAATGCACTAGAAAATTTAAAATTTGAATTAAAACATGAAAAGATGGGAAAACAAATTGCACAATTTACGAGGTTTTTTGAGGTACATACTAGAGGTCCGTACATTGTCGAGCGGTTGTGACATCTGACGCACTCGAACTGATGCGTGTGGTAAGGGATCACTATTTTTCTCCAAATTGCTAGATCACTCAATCACTCTAAATTTCAAAATCCAAAATGCACAAATGAACTTTTAAATCACCTTTTTAACCTTTTAAAGGTTAATTAAGTGGGATTTTTATGGGGTTGTTTTATTTTATTTTTCAAAAGGGCTTAATTCATCATTTCATCACCTCGTGGCTTAAACATGATTTTTCAGGAGATAAATCATTTCTGGATCATAAAATTTTGAAATCATCATCAAATCATTGAAAAATCATCAAAATTTCAAAAAATTCTAGAAATCCTAAAAAATAAAAAAAATCACTGATTTATCTCTCGAGGGGGCATATATCCATCATCAGCTGAAAATCAGCGTCTGAGGCATCAATTTTTTTTTGTCGACATTAGCAGAAAATTATTCTTTTTAGCAATGTGTAAACACATTACTTCAAAGAGGGGAAAAATGTATACACTTAAAATCGATCAAGACAATTAATTAATTAAATACTAGTTATTTAATTAATGACCCCTTTTATTTCATCTACTTCTAAATAAATTCTGAATTTATATATATAGTTCACACTTTTCTAAATTCTTCATTGTAAACCACATTCTTCTAAATTTAATTAAATAAACAAATGTCAATAGTTTATTTAATTAAATATCTTCTCACTAAGTTTGAATAATTCCAAATTCAAATTTAGTCACATGTCTACAACACTTTTTGGCCACCTCATCAAATGTCACATGTATTTAAATATGACTAATATTTAAATGGAATTATTCTCAACCAATTCCAAAACAAATTTTGGACACTTGGAAATCTCACACATTTTATTCTCTCATACATTTGGCATGTTGCCCTTGGTCAAGGGAACATCCTCCATGATTCTTCCATCTCCACCGTTCATCTCTCATGCTGAAATCTCAACTGTTGGTTGTTGCCACATCACAAGATGCTTTGGAAATCCTATAAATACAACCTCTTGCTACAACATTTTACATCCCATCTTTGAGTAAAATTATCATGCACGAATAACATTGGAGCATTTGGAGCATTTAGAGTTTAAGCATTTAGCATTTAGAATTGTTTTATCATTCTATTTTAGAATCATGTATTAGTTCATATTTGCATTTCCATTATCATCTTACATTTCATATAAAATTCCTATCATATCATTTAACATCATTATCATTGCATAATCGCCATTTTATATAGCAACATCATAATCTTAGCATCATTATCATTTGTTGATAAATCATGTAGGAATTAGATTCTTGCATTTTGAATAGCATCTCATTTCTCAAGTTGTCATTCTAACAATCATAGTGCATACAAAAAATATGAGAGCCAAAATTATTTAATGAATCCTTTAGAATAGAGAACAATGAAATGGTTTTAGAGATTTGTTTTGCTACAATTAGATTAGTTTTATGATTCAAATCTTTCATGTAATACATTTCATTGCTTGTGTGATCTTGTTTATTATACACATTTTTCACTCACATAGTATTATGTTGTTAAGGCTAAATGAGATGATCTAAATGTAACTAAATAAACTAAATGACTGATTATGAATGCAAAATCTAAGAAATGTGCAATGTTTGAAAACACAGTGTGATATGCAAACATGAACTAAAGTATGAATGAATGCAAAAAAGAAATGAAGAAGGCTGAATCAGAGTGCACCTGAGAGTTTGATGAAGAATCTGGAGTGTCCTGAATGCTGAAAGAGATCACTAAAAATCACTAGTGGGACTCATTCGCCACTGATGGCGAATTAGTCCCGCTTTTAATGAAAACTCCTAAAAACTAGTTTCTGAGTGTCAGGATCCAAAATTTGAAAAAATATGGATTTCCAGCCTTAGGGTGGGACTCATTTTCCATTGATGGTGAATCAATCCTCTCCCAAATTTTTGTGAAATCAGGGACCAATTTTGTAGCACTAGATCTAAGGTTTTCTTCTTGTCGGGTTGACGAAGTCAAATTTACAGAAAACAGACTGTACGTTATCTCCAAGCTTGAAATAGGTTTTGATTTGACTTAAAACACTTTGTTGACTTCTTGACCTCCTTTCAACACCTAATTGCTTGATAAATCTGCATACACAAGTTTGCAAGCACACATGCAAAAGGTGAAAAATGGTTAAGGGTTAGGTTATAGGGATTTTCCTTGGTCAAATTCCACTTTGGTAATCAAACCCTTAATGAAGAAATAAAATGAAATAACAAGGAAAGATGAATAAAAAACATGCAAATGTCCAAAAATCACCTCAACCTTGTTGGAGAAATATGAAGATATGTCAATGGTTGCTCCAAGATGTTCAATTGATGCTTGATTGAATGATGCAAAGTGCTTGATGAATGCAAATGAGCTTGATGATTGAATGATTGTAGGAGATGTAAAATGAGAAGATAGACACTTATTTATACACTCTTGTGCATTAGTAACCCAATGATACCTCATCACAGGCCAACATAAGGTAATTTTGAATAAAAATCGGAAAGAAAATTTAAAATATTTTGAATTTGGAGCCAAGAGGGACTCATTCGCCACCTATGATGAATGGGTCCCACCTTGGACTTGAAAGTGGATGTCAAGAATTAAGCCACATTTTATGTTATTTGTTGGGTTTACATTAAAAAATATACTTAATTAAGCCTTACAAAGACATAAAGGGGTCATGTAAAGCATACGAAAGGTGTAAATAGTGAAATTAAGCCTAGAAAAGCATGAAATATTGTTACAAGACTTTACAACACTTCAAAATAGGACTTGATAAGTGTTGAAAAGGTGATTTTTAGGTGAATTATAATGAATAGAGTCTAGAAAAGTGTAGAAATGTTTTACAAAACTTCACAACACCTTCACAAGATGTCTTAATGTGAATGCAAAAGTCACATTGCAACATTAAATCAAAGCAAAACAGGTCAAGCATCACGAGAGAAAGACCTAAAAGACCATGAAAATGTCAAGGAGCCATTTTTCTATGGTACATAGGGACTTTTGCATTGAGCATGGTTTGCAATATCAACTTACAATTCCATATACCCCTCAATAGAATGGTGTTGCTGAGCAAAAGAACATAACTTTACGGGAGATGGCCAGCTGTATGATTCAGTCACAAGATATGCATTCTTTTTTTTTGGGTGAGGCAGTTAATTGTGCCAATTATATTCAAAAATCATATGCCTCACAAGGAATTATGACATCTGACTTGCGAGGAGGCTTGGTCCCATGTCAAGCCTGATGTATCTACATTTAGAGTCTTTGGTAGTGAGGCTTGGGAATTCATTCCTAAAGCTTAGCGAAAATCCATGGAGAGGAAGAGTCAACCACTCATATTTTTTGGCTACTATGAGGATGTTAAGGCGTACAGGTTGTTTGATCTTGATTCCAGAGAGGTCTTGTTTCAATGAGATGTCTAGTTTTATGAGTGCTTTCCTTAGATGGATTCTCCATCCCCAACTTCTTTTCCATCTCCTACTACTCACTCCTCATATCTTGAGGATTACTCATTTCTTCAGGATGAGGATGATGCTCCAGCTATCCCACCACCTCTAGATATTCAACCTTTACCCAAGTAGTCTTGAAATACTATTGATGTATCTAGACCTTTGGCAGGTGATCCTTCAGACTCTCGTCACACTCGTGCACAAACATCGAGTGTTAGTCTTTTGAGTCATACCATTTTGGATGATCCTTAAAAGTTTTCAAAGGTGGTTAGCATTCCTGAGTGGGATAATGCTATGGTAGGCGAGTATTATTCTTTGATGAATAATCATACTTGGGATTTAGTTCCTCTTCCTAAGGGAAGAAAGTTAGTTCGGTGCAAGTGGGTGTACCATACCATATATGTTGCAAATGGTTCTATTGATAAGTACAAGGCTTGTCTTGTTGCAAAGGGTTTCTCTCAAGTTGAAGGAATTTGATTATTCTGAGACTTTTTCCCCTATTGACAAGATGAATTCTATTCACCTTGTACTTTCCCTTGCAGCTTCATAGGGATGGTCAATATTCTAGATGGATGTGAAGAGTGCCTTCCATCATGGTGGTGTTCATGAGGAGATTTATATGGAGTGGCCACATGGTTTTACTAAGGACTCTTCACTGGTTTTCCAACTTCATCATTTACTATATGGTCTCAAATAGGCCCCTTGGGCTTGGTATGAGAAGATGGACACTTTTCTACTTTCTTCTAGCTTCATACGATGTCATTTCGATCCCACAGTGTACATTCAAAGACATGAGGGTGATATTTTGATCCTTGTGCTATATGTGGATGATTTGATCCTTACAAGTGGTTGATCCTCCATGATCCAAAATTTTTATCAAGCTTTGATGGAGTAGTTTGAGATGATAGATCTCAACCTTCTGCACTACTTTCTTGGTTTACAGGTTATTCAGTCTTCTAATGGGATTTCCATATTTCAGTAGAAGTATGCTCTTGACATGCTTGATTGCAAGAATTCCCTCACACCATTTTAGTAAGGTGTTGTATTGTCTTTTGCTTGTACTATTCCTACAGTAGATGCTACATTATACAAGCAATTGGTTGGAAATATTTTGTACCCAACACATTCTCATCCTAATCTTTCATTTGCTGTTGTTCTTGTCTCTTGATTCTCACATGATCCACATGAGAGTCATTGAAAAGCTTCCAAATTAATTTTGAGATATATTCAGGGCACCTCACATTATGGTATTCACTATGCATCAAGAGATCCTTGAATTATTGGCTTCACTGACTCAGATTGGGCTGGTGATGTCAATGATAGGAAGTCCACTTCTAGCTTTTTTTTCTTCCTTGGCTTTGGTTCTATTACATGGTATTGCAAGAAGAAATGAACTATTGCATTATCATCCACATAGGCTGAGTATCGTGCAAAAATTTTGTCCATCTAAGAGGTTTTTTGGCTTTGACAGTCTTTGATTGAGTTCGATTTTCCTCCTGAGAGTCCCACTATTCTTTGGTGTGACAATCAGAGCACTTTCCATTCACATTTCTCATAATCTAGTGGATCATCAATGTACTAAGCATATAGAGACCCACATGCACTTCATACAGTAGTTGATTCAGGATGGTTTTCTCACCTTGGAGTACATGTCTATAGAGGAGCAGGTTGCAAACATCTTCATGAAACCTTTGGCATCGCCTTGCTATCTTTAGCTGCAATCAATGCTTGGGGTGAAGGAAGTTGTCCTTGGGGGATCTTCATGAGGCCTTCTTTCCTTCATGTTTTTTACATGATTTTGTCTCTTTTTGGAGTGGATTTTTTCCCGTGAGGTTTTCTCCATTTCTCCATTTTTTAGAGAACTTTTAGTTGTACTGGGTACCTCATCAGGCTTAGTTGCCGCGACCTATTCATGCTTTGTTTTATTTTTTATGAATTGGTTTTTAAGATTTGTTTAGCTAATCCCTAAGTTACACTTAAGGGGGGTGTTAGAGTTATCATGTATTAGAGAATAATTAATTACTTTAATTAATTATTATTCTAATTCTCATGCACTTAAGCTAAACTTAGGTTTGCTTTATTAGCTAATTTAATGCTTTATTTACATTAACTACAGAGCTAATATTAGATCAATTTGTCTCATCACACATGATGTTGACACTTGTCATGATCTAATCCCTTTTCATTAGGTTTTATCTTATAATGCATTCATTCTCTCTTGTAATTATTCATTCTGTAAGTATTTTCTTTTTGAGAAATAACAAATCTTTCTTTTGTAGAGCTCTTGGGTGGAAGGTGTTTTGTTCATTGTTTGATCTTGTGGCTCATGTTATTCACAAATATAATAGGGTAGAGTGCTATGTACTTGTATTGAAAGTCTGGTATTGGTCTAAATATGAGGAAAAAATCAGCCAAGGGCATGTGAGTCCTTGTATGCCTTTTTTGAAACTGTTTTTGCAGTCCTTTGATGTTAGATCTGAGATCCATGTTTTCACTTGCAGGCTTGTCAAATCATTGCTAAATAATTTTTTAGGTGATTTTTCGTGAATTGACAAGGTGTAGAGCTTTGAATGCAACAATAAAAAATGGATCTTCAAGCTTCCTTCAAGGACCTCTAAGCCTGCAACCTGCACATTCAAAGAAAGAGGAAATGTTGTGCCATTTAGGGGCTTGCCTTAGTCAAACCCCATGTTAGTGTTTCCACTTCCACAATGAAAATTTCAATAATAGGAAATATAAATGATAAGAAGGAATGATGAATCAACAAAGTACTGCAACTCACCACCCTTAAATGGCTTCTTTGAAGGACTGAAGTCATGCACATCACCTCGAGGTCTTGGAACTTTTTTTCTTGAATGATTGAATTACTTAGAGACCTACAATAATGGTTAGCCTTCACAAAAAATGATAACATAAACATGCATAAACTCACATAGGATTCAACATGATACAATAAATCATTGAAATGTTGTTCTTGACTTTCTTGATAGTGTTCTTGATCATATGTTTTCTAATAATTTTCTAGATCTATCTTGTTAGTTTTCAAATGATGCAATAACTAGGTATTTATAGGCATTTATTCTAATTTATTAAAAAATAAATCCCAATAGCCGACATTTGTAGTTTGATTTTCAAATGTTAAAATATCAACACCAACATATTCAATTTTGGATCTTAATAAAATAGGGGGACTCAGATGCCCAAGGGTGTCCCAATCCTGACCCTATTTTTCAAGAAATAAGGTGTCACGAGAAAAACATTAAATAAATGCATTTGTTCAATGCTTGAAATTTCTCGAAAAATAGTAAAAATAGGCTATAGAATACATGATTTAGAAAATTAGACGGTCAATTAGGCTCAATAGTTTAGGGGGAGAAAAACATAGTGTGAAATTGTTAAGGGTGACAATTTACAATGCTACATTTAGCCCCCACTTTAGTGAGAGTATGAACTTACACTTAGACTCACACTAAAATAGAAAATCTATGTCAAGAGGGTTATGATTTTCCAAATGTTGAAGAGATAGGATGAATAAGGATCTAGAGGGAGTGCACAAGCCCCCAAGATCTAAGATCCCATGTAAAACCAATATAATTACAAAGGAACACACACATGTATGAAATGCAACAAGAGAACATACACAAACATACAATGCAAAATAAAATATAAAAGGAGGGTATGGATAATCACGGGCTAGAAAATTATGTTATGCTAGGATCCACACCAAATATGTTCATGACTCACACAATAACAAAGTATGATATTTTATAGGTGAATCACAAACAAAAGGAACCACATGCTAGTGAAGTCCAATATTCACTAGGTGAGCCCCCAAGACAAGGTAGCAAAATGAGAAACAAACTAGGTCTAGTGAAGTTCGCTATTCACTAGGTGTGTGCTCGTAATGAAATAGAAAAATGAGAAACAAACTAGGTCTAGTGAAGTTTGATATTCACTATGTATGCACCTATTTCAACCATACCAAGAATTATACTCCTTGATAACTCTGATAAGGTGCTACAAAAAATGATTAAGATGCTATGCTAACACATCACTAAGTTCAACAGTTGTGAACAAAGTGAAGCAATAATGTTAATGTCAATGCAACACTAAGTCCAACGTATGTAAAAAAAGTGAAGCAAATAATGTCAATGTATGCCCCCACCTTAAAGAAATTGCAAAACACCAATCTATAAGAAATTTCTTTAAGGTAGAAATGATAAATTCCATTCAACAAAAGGTCATAGGATATTATTTAGAAATCCCTATGTGAATGATATGTTTCCAAATAAAGCTACATCATGATAAGGGGTTACCCCCAAATGTAATGCAACAAAGAACATAGAATACAAACACATAAGAGATTCACGGATCTAGGGTGAGTATATGTCTTTGCTACAGTGATATAATAGAGCTCGGAATTGACATCATTCCCCAAATACTTGTGGAACAAAAAACACAATGGAGGAAATGCACAAAGAGAAAACACACAAATTTTAGGTCAGCATGGAAGAGATATAAATTTATCAACACCTTGCATCATCCCCAAAAGGAAAACACAAGACAAAAAATAAAAGACAAAGTTTATGACATATAGAAGAATGCCATGACAAATATGTTTCCTTTCTATCTTTGTGCCAACAAAGCAACAAGGGTCACCCAAATAAAACTTGCAAATACAAAGGCATGCTAAACAAAAAAGCATGAGAGATCACATCGTGTGCAAGAAAACATAAAGAACACAACAACATAAAGGAGTACCACACATGCGAGTCGATCTAAAGAAAATATTTTGCATCCCAATCTTACTCATCATATAGGGAAGGCAAACAACTAGCCATTACAAAAAGTTTCATACTAGGAGCATCACCAGGTTCAACATGTGGTGGGTCACTTTCATAAGGAGGATCATCACAATTTCCCCCATCTAAATTCATAGACTTTGAAAATAACACATTAAGCTCATTATGCAATTGCTCATCAATTTTAGCAATCTCATATTCATCATCCAAGTTAATCACAATAGGAGGTTTTATAACAAAGGCAGTTGCAATTTC
Organism: Sequoia sempervirens; assembly: GCA_007258455.2. Classification (NCBI taxonomy): domain Eukaryota; kingdom Viridiplantae; phylum Streptophyta; class Pinopsida; order Cupressales; family Cupressaceae; genus Sequoia; species Sequoia sempervirens. Next base: position 50,635 of record VDFB02261571.1, on the reverse strand, counting down.
TTGTTTCACTTCCATTTTTAGGTTCATGTCTTGTTTTGGTAAAAGTTGTAATTCTTCTCGAGTCATCTAGATAGGTGTTTGACTTTGAGGTGTTTTTTTGTTCTTCTCTTCCAACTGATGAGCAATAACACATCTATGCCTACACTCTTTAGCATTTTGATTTCTTCTTGCATGGTTTTCAAATTGTGATGGGGTAGGAGTGGGTTTCTCGACCATTTTAAGGGAGGAACTAAAGGAACCATCGATTAGGAAACCACTAGCTCTTTAGGTTTATACACTTGTTTTACCTTTTGAGGCACAAAAGGAATCATTAGATTGTCTCTTGGTCTTTTATACAATATGGGTGGAGGGACTATGACATATTTACCTTAATTACTTGGAAGACTCTTTGATTCAGGCATGGGTTCATCCATAAATGGTGGAGGAGGAACAATCATAGTCTTATCAGTTTCAAGAATATTGGTAAGAGATAAATTTGTTATGCGCTTTTCCTTAAAATTTTGGTATGATTTGAAAAATAAATCCTCAATAGGCTTAATAGGTTCCATAGGTTGCAGCCAAAAGAAATCCAATGAAATGTTTCCACAAGAAGACAAAGGATTAAACCCACTATGATGCACTGTAAATATCTCATTTTCAAATGGGAACTTTATGCACTTATAAATAACTGACAAGATGACATTCATGGAGTGTAACCATGAGTAGCCTAACTTCACATGGAATTGCTCTGATGTTGAGATGATGGAGAATGATACATCTAATTGTTTTGGTCCAACTTTGAGAAGAAGAGTGATTGAACCTATCACAGGGTGAGAAAAACCATCACAAGTTTTCAACCATGCTTTCGATTGTTCATAGGAATCTTGATAAAGTTCATGCATAAACAAGAATTCCTCAATGATCACATTCTCTACACACACAGGATCAATGAGTATCCCAGTTGTAGGATTTTCATTTATACATCTGATGATATAGAGAGGACCATCAGGTGCATGTATAGATGCACCTATATGGGTGAAAGCAATGTTGGGTAACATAGTGGTTTGGTCCTTACAAGGTTGAATGCCTATGAGAGTGACCATATCTTGTAGGTCATCCTCATCACACTCGTATCATCATTATTATCATTATTCATGTCATCATTTATCAACATTCATCTCATCATTCATAACATCACAAGCTTGGAAAAAGTTAGATGAAGGGTTTGGTAAAAAGTTGCAAGTTTTGGTTAGGCAGGGCAACATATTATTCCCTTGATCATTAACACCACCCAACTAGATGTGATTAGAATCAATGAGGTCTTGCACTTGATGTTTGAGATGCATGCGTCATTTTGTATCATGTCCATTTTTGTAATGATATTGACAATATGCATTTGGATTGTAACTTGGAGGTAGAGGTTTGATTGTGTCCATAGGTCTACTTGGTTGCAGTCAAATTAAGTTCTTGTTCAACAGTTGCAACATGATCTAATGGAGGGAGTTAGGTAACTAGGTAAATTATCTATCTCATGATATAAATTGGTATGGGGTTGAACTTATTGTAGCAACTTTAGGTTCAATGTGGTTGGTTGTTTGAGGTGTATGCAAATTGATAAAGTTCTTGTTGTGCTTCTTGAATGGTTGATAGTTATTTTGAGGAATGAATTTAGATTTATCAGTAGGAGTCAATGGAGATGTCTCTTCATATTGACTAACCAAAATTTGGTAATCCTAAAGGGCCATGCAGAAGTGTGTAAAGGATGGATATTTCATCAGCAAGATTTTATCCCTTATGCTTGGTTGCAAATTTTAAATGAACACTCTTTGAACATCCTCATCGAGAAGTAAGATTGATTTGTGAGTAAAGTAACTAATAGCGCACTATAAAGTTTGTGACCTTTTCATTTAAGCCTTTGTTTGCATCATGCTAAATCAATTAGTGTAATTTTAGGTCTAATGTTTACTTGGAAATGTTGGACGAGGGCCTCAACAAGTTCATTGAAAGAGTGGATTGATTTATTCAACAATGAAGAAAACCATTCTAAAGCCATGTCTTTCAATGACCTAGGAAAGAGTTTAGCCAGGAGTTTATCTTAAAAAATGAAGTCACTACATAAGGCTTTATATGCCAATATATGATTTCTAGGGTCTCCTTTACCATTGTACTTGTCAAATCGGGGTGTCTCTATGTTTTGTGGCATGAATATTTTCAAGTTTTCAAGTGAAAATGGGATTCTTTTGACATATTACATTAGTTGTCCATTTTGGTTTTTATTCAATGTTGAGATTTGTTGTTGAAGTGAGGTTATGTTTTGCAAAAGTTGGTTAATGGTCAAATAATTGGTTGACATGTTCTGGGAATGTGGTGAATATGGTGGGATTGTGTATGTTCTTGGTGGACTACTATTTTTCAAATTTATGAGAGGGGATGAAACTTGGAGTGTTGCATGTGATGACCCAAATCCATAAGGATTTCTAGTGGAAAGGGCTAATGTTGGAGTTATACTAATGTACCTACAATGGCTAGTTGTGTTCAAGCTTATATGAAAGATTCCTAAATGAATGTAATAAACAACTTCGAGTTAGAGATTTGCAAACCAACAAAAACTAAAGACACAGAGGTAGAGAAGTGTGCAAAACATTGCTGAGTTTCGCAAGATAGAGGTGCCCAAGGGCGTCTATGTCCTTGATAAGGTATTTGAAAATTGATTTTTTTTTTTTACTAGACTATCCAAGTGCTATGTTTCTGTGCAAACAATTTTGAAGTCACTATTTGTCTAAAAATTTCTCAATTTAAGATAGTGTGACTCAAATGCAAATGTGCAACAATGTTTGAACAAAAAATGCCAATTGTGAATGTAGATTTGACCTAAATAACTGAAATAAACCTTAATGCAACCTATGCTTTAATATGATGTGAATTTTTTTGAATTTTTGTGCTTTTTATGATGTAAAAGATGAAACCCTAAGTGAACAATGCAAAACTTAGATCTATAATTAAATTTTTAGAAGGTATATAATGTTAATAGTTTGGGTTCACTAAAATGAAACAAAGAAAAATAGAACCCTAGGTCTAAAGTGTAAAACAAAGGATTCAAATTTTAGATGTATTATGTCTTTTTCTAATGTTTTATTAAGATGGAGATCAACAAGGTGTTTAGATTGAATTTCAATGATGAAGGTGAGCCAACCAAACCCATATTTTCATCTTTTTGAGTTTTAAATGAATTGGAATTGATTTTCCTTGATTAACCTAATTAGACTATATGCCCTAATATGAAAAATGCAAGACATCGACAATTGATAAACTGTGACAAGGATTTGCAGGTAGATCTAAGAAGGGAAAAGTGTTGTGTATCAAACCTAAAAGTTTGGTGTTGGTATGAATATGAGGACATAGTCACCCAAGGGAATGTGGGTCCTTGTATGCCTTTTTTGAAACTATTTTTTTAGTCCCCTAATGTCAGATCTGAGATCCTTTTTTTTGCTTGTAGACTTGTTAGATCACTGTCGCATAATTTTGTAGGTGAGTTTCTATGAATTGACAAGGTGTAGGAATTTGAATGCAACAATTTAAAATGGATCTTCAAGCTTCCTTAAATTTCCTCTAAGCTCACAACATGCACATTCAAAGAGAGAGGAAATGTTATTCCATTTAGGGGCTTTCCTTAGTCAAACCTCATGTTAGTGTTTCCACTTCCACAACGATAATTTCAATGACATGAAAGATAAATGATAAGAAGGAACAATGAATCAACAAAGTGTTGCAACTCACCACCCTTCAATGGCTTCTTTGAAGGATTGAATTCATGCACATAACCTTAAGGTCTTGAATCTTGTTTGCTTGAATGCTTGAATTGCTTGGAGACCTACAACAAGGGTTAGCATTCACAAACAACAATAAAATAAACATGCATAAACTCACACAAGATTTGACATGATCCTTGGATCTTGAATTACTGCAATAAATCATTGAAATTCTTCTCTTGACTTGCTTGATAGTGCTCTTGATCATAAGTTTTCCAATTTTTCTAGTTCTCTCTTGTTAGTTTTCAAATGATGCAATAACTATGTATTTAAGGAATTTATTCTAATTTACCAAAAAATAAATCCTAATAGCTGGCATTTGAAATTTAATTTTCAAATGCTAAAATATTGACCTAGACATATTCAAATTTGGATCTTGGTAGAATAGGGGGACTCAAACACCCAAGACTTGACCCTATTTTCTAGGAAATGAGGTGTCGAGAGAAAAACATTAAATAAATGTGTGTATGTGTGAATTTGAGAGAGTTAGCAAATCAATACTAAAGCACATAAACATCAATGAGACATATTATAGTAAAGATTTGAATAAAAGAAACTACTCTAATTGTAATTAAAAAAATCTTTAAAAATGTTCCATTGTCCTCTATTCTCAAGGATTCATTAAATCATTTGGCTCTCATATTTTATGTGTGCACTATGATTGTTAGAATGACAACTTGAGAAATGAGATGCTGCTCTAAATGCAAGAAATCTAAGTTCCTACATGAAACTATATGATGAAAGCCATGATACTATGATAATGGTGATATTGATAAATGGATAATGATGCTAACTTATGTGATGCAAATGCTATGATAAGGGGCTAAAATGATTCTGCATATGCTCAAATAACCATTGATATGGTAATATAAAATGAAACTATAAAGAAAAACATGATTTAAAATACAACTATAAAGCAAAACATGATTCTAAGTTAACATGATGCTACAATGCAAACTTGTTAAAATGCTAAACAATGCTAACTATAAGACTCCAAATGCTCCAATAATCCAAAGATATTCCTACATAATAACTCTACTCAAATGTGGGATGCCAAATACTATGGAAAAGGGTTGTATTTATGGGCTTTTCCAAGCATCTTGTGAAGTGGCAGCGATTGACGATCTAGATTCAAACAAGAGGGATGGACAATGGAGATGGAGAGAATCAAGAAGGATGTTCCCTTGACCAAAGACAACATGCCAAATGGATGAAGGAATCAAGTGTGTGAGGAAAAGACCATGTGTTAAAAGTTTGTTGAAGATAATTCTAATTTAAAAATTAGAATTATTTAATTTCATGTGACCTTGGTGAGGTGGCATGAAAAGTTGTAGACATGTGCTTGAATTCCAAATTTGGGATTAGTGAAACTTAATTAAATAAAAAAAACTATAGAAATTTGTTTATTTAATTAAAATAGAGGAATGTGATTTTAGATTTGGAGAATTAGAAGATATGAACTATATAGATAAATTGAGAATTTATTTATAAATAGATGAAATATTAATTAAATAACTATTATTTAATTAATTAAATGTCTTGACCGTTTTTATTTGTATACATTTTTCCCCTCTTTGAAGTAATGTGTTTACACATTGCTTCAAAGAAAAATTTGATACTGATGCCGAGATTTTTTTTTTTCAATGCCCTAGATCTTGATTTTCAAGTGATGATAGATATATGCCCCCTCAGGAGATAAATCGGTGAATTTTTGAAATTTTTTGGATTTTTTGAAAATTTTGATGATTTTTTGATGATTTGATGATAATCTCAAAATTTGTGATTCAAAAATGATTTATCTTCTGAAAAATGATGTTAAAGCCAACAGGTTATGATTTGAAAATAAAATAAAACAACCCCATAAAAATGCCACTTAATTAACCTTTAAAAGGTTAAAAAGAGTGATTAGAAAGTTCATTTGTGCATTGGTCATTTTGAAAACTTGATAGTGAGTGAGTGATTTAGCAATTTAGAGTAGAGTGGTGATCCCCTACCACATGCACCAGTTTGAATAGGTTAGGTGTCACAACCGCTCGACAACGTACGGTCCTCCGGTATGCACCCCTTGAAACCACCTCGTAATTTGTGCATTTTATTTTTCTTGCTTTTTCCATATTTTGAATTTGTTTCATTCTATTTTAGTGGATAGGGTCACCACAATAATGCATAGGGTGTTTGTTATAGTGCATAGAATAAAGTAACGCTTAGGGTTAGCGATTTAGCGCATAGAGGAATTGATTTAGTGCATAGGTGATTTGGCACATAGGGTGATTGAACTAGCACATTCATGAACTATTGTGGCACATAGGATATTTTAGTGCTCAGGGGAAGTTATTTAGTGCATAGATTAAATGATGTAGCACATATAATAGTTCGACGCATCGGGACTCTATTCCGATGCACAGATCAAATGAAATGGCACATATGATAGTTCGATGCATATAACCTCTGTTATAGCGCATTGATGATTTTTTATAGTGCATAGAGTTTTTTAGTGCATAGGAAGAGTGTTTTAGCACGTTGGTGAAATTTTAGACCAAATTGATGTTTTTCTTGATTAGATGCCTTGATTTTGATGATATTTGATTGTGTCAGCCTTTTTGTTGATGATGGTTGATGATGTTGATAGATTAGGTGTCCATTGATCTCATGATAGGTGAGATTCAATGATAGGATGATGATAATTGACCTCATGATAGGAAAGGATCAATGATAGTTTGATTGATTGATTGACCTCATGATAGGTGAGGTTGATTGATTGATTGACAAACCTCATGATAGGCAAGGTTGAAATGATTTATGAACCTCATGATAGGCGAGGTGCATTGATTGATTGATAAACCTCATGATAGGTGAGGTTTGAATGATTGATGAACCTCATGATAGGTGAGGTTGAATGATACAATGATGCTCATGATATTTGATCAAAGTCTCACCAAAGCTGATTAGATTGATAGGTTGATTTATTGATTGACTAATTTACGATTTTGTGATGATAGGAGCTGTTGATGATTTTGCAAATTAGGGAGAATTTACCGATGACATGGGAGTTGATTTCCCATCTGACGTAGCCTGAGACAATGATTATTGCACAATGTGGTTTGTCATCTCTTATCGATATTCCATAGATTAGGATTAATAGGGGTTTATGGACTGCCTTAGTAGAGAGGTGGCACAGTGAGCATAATACTTCCATTTTCCCACTGGTGAGATCATAGTGACCCCCGAGTATGTATATCAGATTCTATGGATTCCTGTGGTTGGAGAGCTCGTACTATATGATTCTTAAGAGTAGGGCAGGACAAATGCATCATGTCAGGTATTTGAGGATGATACCATATATGGCTATGAGATTCCTTGGAGGGACATGGTCGATGCTTACGCCACTTTTCCTTCTGTGCTGGTTGGTTTCATTGGAGGTTCCTTTGTCCTAATCATAGGTCAAAGGGATTGTTTGTTGGATGGGGTCAGATTTTGTAGAGCATGATTGCTTAGGGCATGAGATATGCATGGGGTTGTTGTATGCTTTCCCATCTGTACCATGATTTTCACTAGGTAGTCTACCTTTGGGGGGAGAGTTTATCAACTGGGGTCACCTTGCTTCAAGTTTGGGCCTAGGAGCATATAGCAGTCAGTTGGCTAGTTGGAGAGAGACAACGCCAGACCATGAAGCCATATGTACAAATTTATGCAGGTCGAGTTGCTTAGCCTAGGTTGGGAAAACTTGAGTATTGGAGGAGGGCATTGGATGATCTTGAGTTTGTGGTATGACGTCCTTATCTTGATTGCAAGTAGTGGCCTGAGGATGGCACAAAGATGCCATTTTTGTTCCAATCAATGTACCTAATCAGGTGGACATGATTTATCATTAAGAGATTCTCACTGCTGTGGGTACTAAGGCAGTATGGTAGAGTTCAGGGTATGGCGCAGGGCGTGGCTCACTATGCATGACAACGAATAGATGCGACTGACTAGGGACCTATTCTATCTTTTGATGTAGCAATTAAGCATTATCAGGGATTACAGGCCATCCTATGGGAGGTGCACCCAGAGATTATAGAGGCTCCGATATCAAAGGGGTATTCTCAGTACATGTTCGCACATTCATTCCCTCAAATCACCATTCCGGATGAGCCAGTGCCTTTATTAATGAAGGAGGGGGTAGTGAGGAGGGAGATGATGATGAGAGTGATGTGGGAGGAGATGAGGGTGGTGGAGGCCCAGGGATCGATGTTGGAGAGTTGAGAGTGCCTTGCAAGAGGTGACATGTTGAGGTTTGATTACCCTCACCACAATAGTAGACACAAATTGTTGTGCTACAGGTATAGGTTGAGATGCTGCAAGGTTAGCTAGAGCAGGTTTAGGCTCTACTAGTGTAGGTATAGGGAAAGATCTAGACATTGACGACTGAGAGGGATGCAACTAGGTAGTAGTTACAAGCCTAGCTCACACAGGTCTAGGCTTAGGGACATGCACAAGGACAGATGCAGGGGCAGATTACCACACTGACTTCTGAGAGGGATACCCTAAGATGTTGAGTTGATCAGGTTGAGGGCATCATTGAGAGACTACAATAGGCTACAACAACTACTAGGGCTACAGATTATTTTAGAGAGATAAGTCGTACCACACAGGTGGAAGAGTTTTACCAAGTCAAGTATCATGATGCAGTTCCTCCCAGCTAGCGAGAGAGTTTTGCACAGTCCTGGTTAGGTAGGTCCCGATCTTAGACCACTAGCATGGGTGTTACACAGCTACTTCCTGGAGATCAGAGAGATCCTAGTGCCAGTCTATTAGGTGGAGGAGGTACTGGTCATGTGATGCCAACACCGTCTGGGGGGAGCATGACATAGCTCCGATTTTTGATTTTTTTGATGCACTTTAGACATGTATACATTGATGTATATGAGACATTGATGATTTACTTTTTGATCTTGAGACATTACAATACATTTCCATTTTTGATATTGATGTATCTGTTTATACCTTTGCATATCCTTGTACACTTTGAAATTATGATTTTGAGGTTTTATGATATGTGGCGATGATTATGATCTATGTGTCTATATGTTTTCATGAAGGATGCCTATGATGTGTTGGGACTATGAATTTTTTTAAAATTTTAGTGGCTTACATTCATAAATTCCACAAGACAACCACATTTTGTGTGTAAAATTGCTATAATCCATTTCATATATCATATTCCCCAAGTGATCCCATCAGATTTGATCTTTTGACACACCAAAATCCCTCTGATCGTCACTAAGAAGGAGCCTCTAAATAAGTAATCCATATCGGCATGAGTAAGTCCATGTCTATATGACCCATAAGCTATAACCTTTCAGTTTAGGTATTTTTGGCATATTGATGAAAGGTCAAAATCGTTACATTGAGCAACAACTTAAGAGGGTACATATTTAGGAAGACAAGGCCTGTTGTTTCACCGACGAAAAAGTTATCAACAAGAAAAAAGCTATTGGAGTGAGATCTTCAAGTTAGCCCGAGCATACATGTCATTCCAATGGAATTTCATCGACAAGATGCCCACTCTATCTCGTCGATGAAGCAAAAAGAAACATGTCTGGGAGACATGTGCTATCAGAATGAGTTTCAAATGTCTTTCCAACTCCATATGTCATGCCAATGAAAGTATCATCGGAGAGAGTCTTGCCGATTCATCTAAAGGAGGAGGATGATACATTGGGGAGACTTGTAACGTCAGAGTGACTTTCAAATCTTTTAGAGATACCTATTCTCTTGCTGATGGAAACACAAATGGATCAAAATTTCATTGGAGTGATACTTGATGACATTTATGATATCTAAGTAACTTAATCAATCCTTTTTCTGAAGGTGATATGGATCAAAAGATGAAGCAACAATCAACTATTTAACATTGGTAGGAGTGATATTTGGTCTCCCCGACCATATAAGGTGCCTAATGAAAGTTTGGATTGATTCAAACATATAGATCATCCAGAGTTTGAAAATGTCTTGCTGATATAATCATTTGATCTAATAGTGGGAAATTCAAAAAACTTGCTACACTCGTGCACAGAGCTAGACATTAATGGCTGCACAGATACACACTGTATAGGAAATTCTCTGAGTAAAAGAAGAATAATTGAGGAGAATTTGTAGGGTTGGCAGCGAAAGGAATGGGAGAACGAAAAAGGGCCAGAGAATTTCGTGTAGCAAAAAATTTTCAAGTAAGCTTGTGAATTCTCTACAATTGTATTTCAATTCTATCAATTTGATAAAATAAAATGGGAGGTTCGAGCTCTAGAAAACCAAAAGGTAGAAAAAAATAGGGCAAGGGTAGTCATCCTAGGGGAAAGAAGCAAAAGACTGAGACTAGGGGTGAATTAGAAACAATTGAAAGGAAATTGAATCAAGATCTTATTGTCCAACCACCTGGCTCAGGACCTAAATCCAAGCGTTCTACACAACTTAGGGCAGATGTGGAGAAATTTGAGGACAAATGCAAACACATAGGGGATATGTGAACTTCAATTCGAGGTTATGAACTATTTATGTTCCACTATCATCAGAGGGATAGGTTTGAACTGGTATGCAATCCCTGGTAATTCAAATTGGGAAAATTAGTTGTCCCAAATGTATTCATGGATGTGGAACTAATGAAACTCTTAGCTACCCATTACAATCCAACACTCAAAGCTATCTACAATTCATTAGGTAAGCCTTTCATACATGTGTCAAAAGCTACAATTTACAAAGTTTTTAACCTAGACGGAACATGTGATGAAGCTATTGTGCATGAGAATTTAGAGAAAGAATTATGGAGAATGGATACCACATATAGGGGTTGGAGATTTCCATTGCATAGACCTAAGAAGGATGGAAATCTGGTTCCACTGGATGACAATGATGGGCCTCAATTTCATGTAGACTTATTTGAGCCCTATTTAAAATATACATACTTCTCAGTATGCCAGATGTTGGGGATGGAAGCTCCTGAGCTTATGTCAATTGTACCAATGGTAATTGTAGTTGATGTTTAGTATCACAATGCTGGACCCTTTGATTATGCTTCATACATCTTCAAAGGAATTGATTCAGGGCTAATGGCAATAAAAAATGGATCCCCTGTTCTACATTTCAAACATTACTCTATTTTTATGCATATAGCAATGTATTATGGACAAGAATTGGGAATGTGGCCAAAAGAGTTAAGGATTACACAGTCTAATAGGGAGGGTAAATTGTTACCGATTCAATTATGGAATGCTATTTGGGAAAGCAGGTTTTCCAATTCAAGTTTTGTGCATTTTGAAGAATACTTTGTTAAACCATTGTACATATTCTTTAACCATCCTTGTGACCATGCATTGTATGATGAGATAAAAAGGTTCCTAAGACCCAAAGATTTCAATGGACCTATTGGTCACAATTGGGGAGATTGGTATTGTTTTGAGGATGCTACTATGATCAGAGTGTATGGTTTTGAAGATACACCATTTATTTTTCCTAAAACAATGCCTAATAGAATTGCCTACTTGGAAATTGTTAGGAAAATGGACTACTCAAGTGTCATGAATCTGAGTTCCTTTGGAAAATAGGCATTCATGCCAAGCACTTTGTGCTTTGGAGATTTCACTATATTGTCGAAGGAAGGGTATGATTTGATTCTGGATAAGTTTTTGCATTATAATTTGAAGAGAGCTCCACCATGGAAAGGGTTTGATCCAGAGGGATACATTGAATTTGCTAGGAAAAAGATGAAATTAGGTGGGTATAATCATATACCTTATCAGCATGATGATTGGATCAAAAAATTGGAAGAAAAAGAAGCTGAGAGGGTTGTTGATGAATATAACAAGTGAGTAGAGAAAAAAATAAAAGAGATACAAGATGTGGAACTGTTATCTTCTGGAGAGGAGGCATTTGGTGATGAGGGTTCTCAGGGTCCAACTAATAAGGTCTCTAGATTGAAAACTAAGGATTATAAGCTTCCTCTTAGAGAACCAAAAATTGAATAAGGTTCATATACAAACACAAGGCAAATGGCTTATAGATCTTTTGTAGCAGATGATGAGTTTGTGAAATCTCTAGAATTCAGAGCCTTCTTATATAAACAGAAAGGAAAATCAATAAGAGAATATGTTGAAAATGTAACACTGAATAATGAGGAGAAATTATTGAATAATTTGAAGTGTGGAAAAGGAAATGAAAGATATGACCCCAGAGAGGGAGAAAATTGTTAAGAAGATTTAGGTGTCATGATTTTCCCAGGATTGGACCTAAATTCTGCTCTAGTTTTTGACAGTTTCTTGAAGGATAACAATACTACACATAAGCTTAGCCCTCAGGGAGTGACAAAAGTGTATACAAGATCAAAGTATAACCCTAACAAAGGTTCCCTTATGATTTGGGCCCTGTATCCACCACATAAGAAGTCTAATGTTATTGACACTGAAAAGGATTTTGGACATGTTATGACACTAGAAGTTGGAGAAGCTGATCCTATGGCTACAGCTGAGATTGGAATCAATGTTTCCAAGATAAATAAATACCAGATCCAAATGATGATCAAAGAGAAGGAAATGTATAAAATAAATAATGAAAGGATACTTAGGGAAAATGATTGCCTGAAGGATATGGTTGAAAACACATTGAAAGGGTCCATTAGGTTGCTGACCCAAGGAGAGAGCTCTCAAACAAAGAACAAGTGGGAAGGATTAGATGTATATTCTCAAGGAAAATTTGATACACTTTCTGTAATGATTAGAAAGAGAGAAACTAACTTGATGGTTTGGTTGAGAAAGCTCTGGGGAATTCACTCAAAGAATTATGCTGCAGAGCAGGAGCATAGAATAATTAGTGACAAAATTCAAGAGAAATTTCAGGAAATACAGAAGAGGGATACTCTTGATAATAAGGCTATTAATACTGCTAAGGAGATCATAAGAAAGCATAGAGATTACCATGAGGAACTTCAAGGATATGCAAAAGGATTAATTGATGCCACAAAAGAAGGAATACCAACATTGTTTGAAAATGATGGAAAAAAAAAGAGAAGGCCAAATGGATTGAAGAATGTAAGTTGATGCTGCAAAATATTCTAGAAGTGGCTACAGGAAAAGACTTGACATTGGATGAAGCATGTGAGCAAAATGAGAAAATGGTGAACATGGAGATAGCAGTCAGGAATGCGTTGGGAGATGGTGATACTCACAAAAGACGGGATTATCTGGACCATTTGTCAAAATTCCACTTATGGCTAACTAGAGCCTAACTATCTATTTTAATTATTGTTATTTGTTATTATTATCAAAATATATTCATGAAGGGATGCATCCCTTCAAAGTTTTGATATATATAAATCTATTACATAGTAACAGAGAGGATAGGCGAATAAGGATAGATAGATAGAAAAAAGGCTTTCATGATGTTTACATTTCAAGAGACTATGTTGCAAGTATAATTTTGAGGAGATCAAGGAAGATATTTGATTTTGTGGCTATACATTGGTATCAACTATTTGTTAAATATATTCAATTATATGGTTGTCTCTAGCGCAATATTTCCTTATTATTTAAGTTGATATATCAAGGATATTTTCAATTTATCAAAACACATTTGTTGTTCTTGTGTGGTGTGATTAATTGGTTTCTTTTAGAGAATTAAAATCCTTTTAATTAGTCATAGTAATCTAGAAGTGTTATTTGGATCAGTAAGAAGAATCATATAAATAGGACTGTCATTCTATCTCCAATTAGATGTTATTTGCTGTTCCTGTGTGATTTGTTTAATTTGTTCTTTCAAGTAGAGATTAAAAATCCTTTTAATAAATCATAAGAAACCTAGTTGTGTCAATTGAATCCACAAGTAGAGTTTGTAAGTCACTTTTCTACATGTTTATACAAGTTATAAACAAACATAAGTGTGCCAAAAAATTCAAATTATTGCAAATACAAGTCATTTTGTCTTATATCTTCATTTGACTCCATTCACCCTACAAGGAACTAGTCTCACCCATTCTCATCATTTAGTTTTATCAGAACTCATTTCAAATCTCACATCTAAACATATTCATAGATTTTACCTTGATATTGCTTATACAATTTATACTAAATTAGGATTACATCTCTCCACTTCTCAATTGCCATTGTGGATAGGTTGCTTAAGTAGGAAACACACAGTTCAAGTCTGCTTCATTCACATAGGTACACCCACCTAGGTCTGGTAGAGCCTAAAGAGAAGAAGATTCAATAGCATTAGTTGGTCTTGTTCGTTAGCCAAAAATGTATCAAGATCTTGGCAACCTCTTATTCTTTCAAACCAACATTTTTTAGACCTAACATGATGGATGCATTTAATTTCTATGTTATGATGATGATCATGATGATTATGATGGATGCATTTGATTTCAATGTTAAAATGCTATGCAATGTTCTATATGATGATGATGATATGATATGCTTATAGATTCAAATGATGATGCAACTGATGTGTTATGATTCTATGATGCTTTATGAATGATGCCTATGTGATGGTTTTATTATGTCAATGTAACGTGATGTATTTTATGTTTTTGTACTTTTCTCATGCAAATAGATAATGCAATGAACGGATGAATGATAAACGAAATGATCATATGATGGTGTATAGTTCTATGTGTTTATAATGTTTACATGATGATTATGCAATGATGATATGATAATGCATGATTGATGATTCTATATGTTTTATGAATGATGTTTTATGCTATGTGAGATGGATTTCAATTATGTAAATGGTGTGCGATGATATGTGATGTTTATACTGATTATGTATGGATGTAATGATGATGGGATGATGTATGAATGATAAATGAATTGTGATTATGTGATGCAAATGATGATATATGGATGATATATATAATGATGATGCAAATGATTATGCTTAATTGAGTTCACAAGACTTCAAAACCTCTAGGGCCCTAAGCTTAAATGAGTGAATCTATCCAACTTCCAAGAGTTGTGGGAAGGTTGCAGTAAGTTGATTATTTGTTAAGTTAAGCTTCACAAAACTTTACCTATTTCCCAACTCTCTTGGAAATTTGAAGAGACTCACTCATTTAAGCTTAGTGGACCATTATCTTAATGCAACTATATGAAATGATTTTGATTATGTAAATGAGATGCAATGCACTTCTTTTTGTGTTTTCTTATGTGAATATCATGATGTGATATATTGATGGATGAATACAAATGATGATGCAACTGATGTGTTTTCTATATGATAATGATGCATTTTTGGTAATGTCAAGTTTACTCAATCCATTGATAAGAGAGATAAACTCATTGTGAAACTGTAAAAACTTTGGAAATCCCATAGATACAGATGCAAAATAACATGGGTGCAATCTACTTAAACCATGTAGATCTAATATGCATATGTTGTCATTCATAACAACTGATTTCTTGTGATTTTTATCATCATTGAGCCTTTAAAATGTTGAAAGTGAGTACAAGCATTGATGTCATATTTAGACCATGATGACTACTTCCATGATTTTTGATATTACAAGTTAACACAAGCATCTAAGTATATTTAAACTGAGATGACCTAAGTATTGCTCGCGTAACCAGACAAGAGTTAACTATTTTCCTATGCAAATTAAAAATTTCATTAGTGATACTTTGTAGAGCATGTCCCGCGCCAATTTGCATAGTAATAGTGATCAACTCACAGACATTAGACAAAAAAATCATACTCCTTCCTAGTTCCTCTAGTTCATTACATCATCGAGGTGCTCCAAAGATATGATAAAAAAAATCAAAGTACAATAATTGAACATTCGTGTTTGACGTGATAAAGCCATGATTCAGAAGGAACATCATCCATTTGAATTTTGATTTTGGTTTGATTGATTTGGTTGTGTGATTTGGATGGTTGATGTGTTACTAATGGTGGTTGATGTTCAATGTTGATTTTACCTATGATCATGTTTGTTGTGTTTGTCCTACTGGTGTTTTTCTGTTGGTTCAAGCTTAGAGTTTATTGCCCCCAATGAGTTCAAGATTTTTCCCCCAATCTAGGGTGAGACACAACCGTGATGCCAGGATATGTACATGAGGCTTTCTGATGATAAGTAGATTGATGGTGAAAGTAGATGGTCGACATGCTCAAATAGATGGAAAAGCTAACCTATCACAAATAATGCCTGTTTACTAGTTTTTCACTACTTGTTTTTATTGCACTTTTTCAGATTTTTTCACTTTTTTTTTGTATTTTTCTGATTTTTTAATTTATTTTTGATTTTTGTTGTTAAAAAGATGCCTATTTGCCAGGTTTTCACTAAGGTAACCATTTTTTTAGGACATTTTATGATGTTTTTGTATTTTTCCCATGCACTAGATGATTCAGGTGTAGAATTTCTTGAGATGCAATCTATTGAGAGGTTCATCAAATAAATCCCCTTCTGGTGTGGACAACTGATATGCTCCTGCTCTGAAGATTGACACAATAACAAAGGGACCTAGCTAGTTTGGTTCAAATTTCCCCTTCTTCTCTCGATCCTGTTGGTTATGGGGATTTTATTTTAAGACTAAGTCACCAACCTGAAATGTTCTAGGCTTTACTCTATGATTGTAACTTTTGGATATCCTTTGTTGATATGCTTTTAGGTGATCCACTGCCTATTGATGACACTCATCCAATAGTTCCAATTCATGTAACCTAAACACTCTGTAGTTCTCATATGAAATGATCCCTTTTAGTGACACACGGTGTGATCGTAGCTCAAACTCAATAGGTAGAATGTCTTCTAATCGATAGACTAGAGCATAGGGTGTGGCTCCTGTCGGGGTGCAGATGCTAGTTCTATAAGCCCACAAAGTAGGGTTCAGTTGAACATGGCAATCATGTCCAACATGATTGATGTTTTTCTTCAATATTTTTAGGATAGTCTTGTTTGAGGCCTCTGCTTGGCCGTTTCCTTGAGGACAATATGGTGTAGAAAATCGATGCTGGATGTGAAACCTCTCAAAAATTTCTTCGACATCCTAATTCTTGAAAGGTCTGCCATTTTTAGTGATAATGGATTGAGGGATGTCATACTGACAAATGATATAGTTTATGATGAATGATGAGATTTGTTTTCCTATGATGGTAGTTAGGGGAACCACTTCAATCCACTTCGTGAAGTATTTAGTGGTTGTGATGATGAACTTGTGTCCATTTGATGAAGATGGATGAATCTTCCCTACAAGATGCAGTCCCCACTAACAAAAAGGCCATGTTGATGTGAAAGGTTGCGGCTCTTATGTCGGTGCATGTATTAGGTTCCCATGGATTTGACATTTTTGGCATCTTTTGACATATTGAAAAGACTCCTTCATATTTGGCTAGTAGTATCCCAAACGTAGGAGTTTCTTAGCTAAAGTTAGGCCACTTGAATGTGTGCCACAAATATTGTCATGAACCTTGAGTAAAGCAGTTTCAGCCTTGTTATGTTCAAGACACCGAAAGAGAGTACCATCAAGACCTTGTCGGTAAAGTACATCGGCTATTTGGGTGTGTCGAGCTGCTTGTTAGATGAAATTTTATTTTTGGTTTTGGGATAAATTGGGTGGGAGGGTATTGTCTTTTAGATAGGTGTATATTTTCTCATAGGTAGAAGCATTAGCTTCGGCTAGATGGTAGATAACTTGGGATTCGAGGTTGTCATAGGTGGGGTTAAAAAATTGTTCCACCATGAACTCATAATAGGCTTTCTTTTCAGGAATATGTAAGAGAGAAGCAATGGTATCCATGGCATCAACAGCTTTGTTGTCGCCTCTAGGAATTTGCTCAAATTTTATCTCCACAAAGTACTTTTTGAAGTCATCAACCATTCTTTTATATGACACTAGTTTATCATCCTTTGTTTGATAGTCATCGTTCACTTGGTTAATGACTAGCTGAGAATCACCATAGACATGCAACTCTGTGATCTTCCACTCGAATGCTACTTTGATTCAGATGATCAATGCTTCATATTCGGTTGTGTTGTTGGTGCAAGGAAACATCAGTCTGTAGGATTTGGGAATAGTATGTCCTTGTGGCGAGATAAACAAGATTCCTACACCTGATCCATGTTGGGTGTAAGAGCCATCAAAGTACAACATCCATTATTGTGTTGATATGGTTAGGACATCAGCGTCTAAAAATTCAATGCTCATCAGATGGTCATCTTGTAGTGGTGCTTCCACTAGTTGATCTACTATGACTTGACCTTTGATTGCCTTCCTGTCCACATACTTGATATCAAACTCACTTAGCATCATGACCCATTTGGCTAATCTCCTTGTCAAGGAAGCTTTGCTTAGTAAATACCTTAGTGGATCAATTTTGGCTATGATTTTAATGGTGTGAGTCAACATGCAATGTCTTAGTTGTTGGGTAGAAAATACTACCGCTAGACAAGATTTTTCAATGAAGGTGTAATTGATCTCATAGCCATTTAAAGTCTTGCTGATATAATAGATTTCCCTTTCCTTTCCTATAGAATCTTCCTATGCCAATAAAGCTCCCAAAGATATCTCAGTTGTTGCAATATAGAGTATCGATGGCTTTCCTTCGGTTGGTGGTATTAGTATTGGTGGTGACATCAAATATTGCTTGAGTTGATTAAAGGCTGCTTCAAATTTCTCATCCCATTTGAAAGAGACATTCTTGTGTAGTAGATGATTGAAAGGATGAGTCTTGTTAGCCAGTTGTACGATGAACCTCCTAATGGATTGGAACCTTCCTTGCAAAGATATGAGCTGACTAATGTTTTTAGGAGGAGGCATCTCCATGATGGCTTTAACTTTTTTAGGATCCACCTCAATACCTTTGGCAGACTTATGTATCCAAAAAGTTTAGTTGATGTTACACCAAACACACATTTCTTTGGATTTAGCCTCACATTGAATTTCTCCAGTCGGGTGAAGATCTTGTCTTTATTATAGATGTCCTCTCATGAATGAATTTTCTAGTAAATCATCTACATAGTACTCCATAAAGTATGCATCATGTCATGGAAAATGGTGGTCATTGCTCTTTGATATGTGGCTCCAACATTTTTCAACCCAAAAGGCATTACGTTCCAGCAAAAAGTGCCCCAAGGACATGTGAAGGCTATTTTGTCTTGATCTTCATGTGTGATTTTTATCTGATTGTAACTTGAAAATCCATCCATAAGTGATAACATTTCATGCCTAGTTGTCAAATCTACGATGATGTCTATGTTAGGTAGAGAAAAATCATCTCTTGGGAAAGCCTTGTTGAGATCCTTGAAATCTATGCATATCCTAGTGCTTTTATCTAGTTTTGAAAAATGCACAATGTTTGATATCCATTCGGCATAGTCAATAGGTTTGATAAATCCCACATCTAGCAATTTCTTCAACTTAGCTTTCACCAAAAGGGTGATATGAGGATGCATTTTTCTTAGCTTTTGCTTGACTGGTTTTATTCTAGGTGGTAGTGATAAATGATGCATTATGAGTTCTGGATCTATACCAGGCATGTCAGTGTAAGACCATGCAAAGTTGATTTTCCTTTCTTCAAAGAATTTAGTGAAGTTTGGATTTTCTTGCTCTGTCATCGATGCCACTAGATGTAAAGTCCTGACTATTTCATCTGTGCCAACATTGATGGATTGTGTTGGTTCAACCAACATTGAAGACCTTTCCTGATAGTACTTTGCAAGAGTGTCAAATATCCCATCTTTTGGTGCCTCAAAGAGGTTTTCACCATCAGATGTGCTCTTTATTTTGATTTTTTCTTGATCTAATGCAGCCATTGAATGGTTTTCACCATTAGATCCATTTTTAATGTTCATTGTTTTGCAGCTGAGAGATTTGGCACTCCCCTTGTCTGAAGAGTCATTATAAGGTTTGATGATGGAACATGTTTCAGGGTTATCAAAATAGAGGAAGTTTATGATGGTGTCATTGTTCGGAAAGGTGGGTATGTCAAGCAGCTCATATTGGTCCTAGTCAATCAATTCAGGGTGTACTAATGGCAAGGAATCGTTGGATTGGCTAAGGTTAGAAGGGGTGAGTGTCATGATGGAAATGTCATCGAAGTGTCCGATAGAAATGTTGATGTCCATGATGTTATTCTCCTCCAAATGATCTATCTCACTCAGAGTCTGATCGTCTTCACTCGAGTCATTGATATGTTGTGATCCATTTTCAAGTGGTCTATAACTTGATCTTTGTCCCTCCATATGCGTGGGTGTATACTTTTGGATCACATCAATTTCCTTATCATGACAAGACTCTTCAGAGAGGGAATCCCATTCATATTCATTAGAATCTATTTCAGAACCATCTCTTAATTGGAGGATTCTCTCAACAACCTGCTACCTGGTTTCTTCCTTTGATTCTTCTTTGTACCCTAGTCCTGTTTTGTCCTTGGCATGCAATGTGATAGGTTGTATTGGTTATATGATGCCTCCTTTCCTTTTACCGATAGGACCTTTTCCCTCATATCCCATCTTTTCCAAGATCGTCTTCCCTTTGCCATATTGCTCCGTTTGTATATTTGAGGTGGATGCTTGTGAAGATTCTTCATCCTTATACAACTAGTTTAAAACCTCCTTGTCATCTAATTCATCCACTAATGTGCCTGCTCTTACAAAGGTGCCATCAAAGAGTGTGGTTGGTTGTGATGATTGTTGTCTTGATGTTGATGGCTACCCATATGACTTAGGAGAAGATGAAAGTTGTGATAAACATAAGGATTTCTCAAATGAGTATTCCCCCATGCCTTTGTATTTCAATTGGACATTTTCAAATTATTTTGATAAGGCATTGAGTTGACCTTCTTGATTTTGTGGAGTAGGACTATCGATACCTTTTTCTCTTGGTTGATCCTTTATCTCAGGCTGGATTAATGAATAATTTGATGTACTTTCTTTACTTGAGGGAGTGGAATCACCAATACCCTTATCCTTTGATTGGTCCTTTTTCTCAACCCACTTTGACAAGGTATTTAGTTGTTTTCCATCATTGGATGAAACATGAGTTGAAGCTTCCCTGTTGTGTGGTAAAAAAGCATCTTGGGTGGTCTTGAGGGTGTTACAATATTGGGGGTTGTTGGAGTTAGCTGCAATAGTGATTTCCTACCCATTGAAAGGGAACTTCAAACACTGGTGATATGTGGATGGCACTGCTTGCATGTCATGGATCCAAGGACATCCCAATAGTATGTTGTATGTTAATTCTCTATCCAACACTTGGCATACTATATCTTTGACAATTGGTCCCACTTGAATAGGTAGCACTATCAAGCCTCGTGAAGATCTCTCCTTGTCATCATATTATTTTATTGTGATTTTCCTTCTATGAACAATAACATTTTTTGAATACCCAAGTGCATAGACAAGTTTCAAAGAAAAAATATTTAGGCTAGCTCCTCCATCTATTAGAACATGTTTAACACGGTGTTTGTGGATTAAGACCTCAATGTGGAGGGCATCATTGTGCGGATGGGTGGTAGATACATCATCGTGTTAAAAAAATGATAAGCAGTGCAGGGCAGTCAAATGTCCCACCATAGTCTGAAATTGGAAAAATTCCAAATTGTTTGGTACCATTGTGGTGACTAGAGCTTGTTCCAAGATTTCCTTGTGAGTGGGTGAAATCTTGAGAAGTTCTAATATGGATATTTGGGTAGGTATTTTTTGCAACTGATCAACTATGTTATATTGGGTTGCAGGGATAGCAGTAATTGCTTTGGATGTGGAAGGGGTAGCTCCTTTCAATGTTACCCTGGCTTGTCCTCTTGTGATTACATTGATCGGTGAATTGTTTTGTCCTTCTTTGATTTTGATGACATTAATTTTATTGTCATTTGTAGTAATGTTGGTGATCAGATTTATTGGCTCAAGTTCATTAATTTGATGTGGGGTGGTGTTGATATCATGATGCTGATTTTCAATTGTAGCAACGTTTCTTTGGCTCTTGATCTTGATGTCCTTGTTTGGATTCTCAACCACCTCAACACAAAGAATGGTAGAATCATAGGAATAGTTTATGTTTTTGCCTTTGGTTTTTGAAGAAGAAGATTCCCCTATTTCGTAATTGGGTAGAGGGTTCTTGAACACTCCATGATCATTGTTTGTTTGGAGTCCTACAAATATTGTCTTGTTGTCAACCAAGTCTTGTATCAAGTGCTTCAATTGCATGTAGTCATTGGTTTTATGTCCTTTGTTTCGATGAAAGTCACAAAAATGTGCATCATTCCACCATGGAGGCTTGACTTGTGGCTCCCAATTTCTTAACTTTGGTAATGCTATGACTTAGCTTCAAGAAGTTCCTTTAATGCTGATTTTGATGATTGTCCCAAAGGGGTGAACCTCCTTTGATTTGAGGATGTTCGATATGATGGTGTTCTAGATCCAACATTACCTTGACTTTTGCTTTGGCTGAAATTTTGGTTGTTGTTTTGGTTGTTGGGTGGATTGTTGTTCTGATTAGTTTTGGTGGCAACTGTTGTTAAGTTGAATACATGTTTTGCATTTTGGGTCTCAACTACTCCATCATTGTTTCCAATGTTTTTGTTTCATTGCCAAAAGTTTGGTTTGTCACCGCTATTGTAATTGTTGGAGGAGTTTGATGAGTTGTTTGCATTGTAAATTTTGATGACTACTCTCTTGATCAAAGCCTCTTCAATTTTTATTCCACTTTCAATCAATTTCTCGAAGGTAGTCAGACATTGTAATTCTAATCTGTAGCTCATCTTGTCATTTAGGTTATCGATAAAGATTTCTATCTTTTCTTTTTCATGTACAAGATGAGAATATTGTGCAAACAACCTCCTCCATTTTTGCAAAAATACAAGGAATGATTCACCCTTTTTCTATTTCAAATTCAAAGGTCCTTCATTGTTATGTCATGTTGAATGTTGTAAGAGTATTGGGTGATGAACTTGTTGACCAATTCTTCAAAGGTGTTAATTGGTGGTGCAAGTTTGGAGAACCGTTCAAGACATTGTCCACCTAAACTTCATGGAAACAATCTCATCGAGTATGTTTCTTTGTATGCAAATTCAAGACTCATGGTTCTAAATTACCTCACATGGTCTATTGGATCGGTTTTACCATTGTATTTGTTATACTTTGGGAATTCACAATGTTTGGGAAAAGGGATCATGTTGATACATTGATCAAATGGATATGGACAAATGTCTTGTATTAAGTATCATTTTGAGGTTTCCCTTTGCATATCAAGAATTTGTTGTTGAAGGGTCTTCATTTGATGAGTTAGGCAACCACTTGTTCTGGATCATTTTTAGGATTTTTGGGAGGTGCTTTCAATTGATTCACATCAAATTAATTGGGTAGTTTGACACCTTGTTTAGCTAGCATGAGTAAGTATTTTCCCCCATTTCTTTCAAAAATCTTTTCTAAGCATGTGTGGAAGTTTGGATCTTGTTTTTCATTTTGGATATCTTCCTCAGTTATGTCTTCCCCATCATTGTTGTGGATTCCATGGAAAGGATTCTCTTCAACTTTAGCCATGGTGTATTGAGTTTCAATGGTTGGAGTTTCAATGCCTTGAGTTCTAATGTTTGGGGTGTCGATGTTTTGTGTTTCAAGTTCTTTTTCCTTGAGTTTTTGCTTTTGTAACCTTGTTTGAACGAGCATACAAGTGTTATAATTTTGACTAAACTTTGATCTTTGTTTGGAAGAGTGCCAAGGATTACAACTAAGTCAAATAGAATTTGACAAATTCTAATGAGACTAAGTTTGATTTGATTATATAGCTTTGTTTCGTGATGAGAGGATGATAAATCCTAATGATGAAACTAGGCTTAATAATCAAAGGTGTGATAAGTTTGATAATTTAGGCACTTTGAGATGTTAGATCTTGGTTTAGGTTGGAGAATTCCACTTGTAGAGGTTATTTTTAACAAGTTTAGACTCTGTTGTACTTGAGGAATGATTCTAGGCTAAAGAAGATTCTGAATTTTGGTTTAAACTATGAAACAGGGGATAAATTTAACTCTTAGGTTTTGCATTTAATGGATGGGCTAAAATAGAGCCTGAATGCACTAAAAGTTTTGATAGATGTGCTAAAGAAGAGGATGGATGCACCAGAAAATTGCATAGATGTGCTGTAAGATTACCTGGATGCGCTATAAGATTTCTTGGATGCGTTAAAACAAAGGGTAGATGCGCTAAAATATGCAAGTATGTGCTATAACAGAGGGAAAATGCACTGGAATTTTGTACAAATGCACTATAAAAGAGGGTAAATGTGACGGAATTTTGCACAGATGTGCTATAAAATGCAGCGGATGCACTGAACTAGGAAAATGTCACGTTTTCTTGCAAGTTTGTTTAATTTTTCAGATTTTCTAGTCAAAGAATTGGTTGTTTAAATGGATGATTTTTGAATCAAGGTTTTCACTTCCAATGTATGATGTTTTGTTTGAAATTTGTTTAAAATTTTTTGGTAAAACACATCAAACATGTACAACTTAAGGCTATGTAGGATAATATTTACTGGATTCCCACTTGGATTTTACTCCAACTGTGCCAGCTTTTAGCAGATGCTTAGAAGCTTGACCCGACTGGCTCCCCTCCATGATACTCACTTCTATGGGGTAGCCAAGCTTCAATACCCATGAATCTCCCATGGCATATTTCTCATCTCTCCTAAAAGATGCAAAAATGTGGGGCGACTTCAAAGGTTAGACCTTTTGCGCCAATAAATAGAATAAGGATTTTGGCCTTGCTACAACAAAGGGTTCTAGTATAGGTATTCCGTTCATGGGGGATCATCCATACCGCAAGAGACCATTGCTTCCCTTCTTGTCGAAAAAATCCTCGTGATACTTGAACTTTCCTCAAGTACCCACATTTATATCCTAGTTGGAAGTCGCTTGGCTTTAGTGTGTTACCGGTTGGGTTGTTCCCTTGGGTGATTACTTTTTTCCACAAGGCAGACCCTCTAAGGATAAAAAAAATAAAAATGAATGGGTCTAGCTTTTTGGTCACCCAGTTAAGGGGAAAGCATATGCCTACCATTCATCAAGCATGAAAGACATGGTGTTCTTTAACCTTTTAATTAATCTAGATGCCTATCTTAATCAAAAGAAAGCATTAAATAACTCCAGACCTTGCATAAATCATTAGTAGTTTGATAAATTTGTCTTTGACCAACGTATCACCCACCTGCAAGCATAAAATAGCAATTAGTTTCCAGATTTTGCAAAATTACACATATGTGCTAAAAAAATCATTCAATGCGCTAAAAGATCATTCCAATGCACTAAAACAACTATTTTATGCACTAAAAGAACTGATGAATGTACTAAAAGAAATGACGAATGCACTAAAAGAAATGACGAATGCATTGAAAGACTCCCTGAATGATCTAAAACACTTGTTGGATACACCGAAAGAAATTTTGTATGCACCGCAACAAACCTCAGATGAGTTGAAAGAGTTGTATGCACTGAAACAAAAGTTGTATGCGCTAAAAGAGTTGTCGTATGTGCCGAAACAAAAGTCGTATGCATTGAAAGAGTTATCGTATGCACTAAAAGAGAAGTCTTATGCACTAAAAGAGTTGTCGTATGCACCGAAATAGAAGTCGTATGTGCTGAAAGAGTTGTCATATGCGTCGAAAGAACTCACAATCACGCTAAAATGTCACGTCTAGCCTGTTTACAATTTTTTTTCTAGAAAATTGTTAAAAATGGGGTTGGGCCCCACCGTGGGTGACATTTTGTGTATGTGTGAATGTGGGAGAGATAGAAAATCAATACTAAAGCACACAAACATCAATGAGATGTATTATAGTAAAGATTTGAATTAAAGAAACTACTCTAATTGCAATTAAATAAATCTTTAAAAATGTTCCATTGTCCTCTATTCTCAAGGATTCATTAAATCATTTGGCTCTCAAATTTTATGTGCGCACTATGATTTTTAGAATGACAACTTGAGAAATGAGATGTTTTTCTAAATGCAAGAAATCTAAGTTCCTACATGAAACTATGTGATGACAACCATGATACTATGATGATGGTGATATTGATAAATGGATAATGATGCTAACTTATGTGATGCAAATGTTGTGATAAGGGGCTAAAATGATTCTACATATTCTCAAATAACCATTGACATGGTAATCTAAAATGCAACTATAAAGTAAAACATGATTTAAAATGCAACTATAAAGCAAAACATGATTCTAAGTTAACATGATGCTACAATGCAAACTTGTTAAAATGCTAGCTAACTATAAGACTCCAAATGCTCCAATGCTCCAAAGATATTCCTACATAATAAATCTACTCAAATGTGGGATGCCAAATACTATGGAAAATGGTTGTATTTATAGGCTTTTCCAAGCATCTTGTGATGTGGCAGTGATTGACGGTCTAGATTCAAACAAGAGGGATGAATAGTGGAGATGGAGAGAATCAAGAAGGATGTTCCCTTGACCAAAGACAACATGCCAAATGGATGAAGGAATCAAGTGTGTGAGGAAAAGACCATGTGTTAAAAGTTTGTTGAAGATAATTCTAATTTAAAAATTAGAATTATTTAATTTCATGTGACCTTGGTGAGGTGGCATCAAAGTTGTAGACATATGCTTGAATTCCAAATTTGGGATTAGTGAAACTTAATTAAATAAAACAAACTATAGAAATTTGTTTATTTAATTAAATTAGAGGAATGCAATTTTAGATTTGGAGAATTAGAAGATATGAACTATATATATAAATTGAAATTTATTTATAAGTAGATGAAATATTAATTAAATAACTAGTATTTAATTAATTAAATGTCTTGACCGTTTTTAGGTGTATACAAAATGCATTTGTTCAATGCTTGCATTTTCTCAAAAAATGATAAAAATAGGCTATAGAATGCATAATTTAGGAAATTAGAGGGTCAATCAAGCTCAATAGTTTAAGGGGAGAAAAACATAGTGTGAAATTGTCAAGGGTGATAATTTATGACACTACATCTTTTAATCAATCTTGTTTGGAATGTCTTCCTCATATTGAAAATTGGGCTACAATTAACTTCTCACATTTGGATTTTGGATTTAAAATAAATAAGTGTCTTTCAAACCCCAAGATCTACTCATGTATGCTCTCCTCTTGTGCTTAGAAATGATCTTGAGGATCATACATAAGTGATCTTATTTTTTTAAGGGGCCTATATAGAGAAGTGATCAAACTAGGGGATGACCTCAACTCCCATGTTCCAAAAAATTATAAATAGCGGGAGGTGAATTGAAAGACATGCCTATTAGAAGTGGAACATTGTCAATATTGATTAAGTCTCTAAAAAAATATACTTTAGAGAAGTGAAGGTGGAGAGTGGATTACCCTTTCCTCTCAGTTGTTTGGGATTATTCCCTTTCATCTATGAATTAAGGTCTCACATACCCTTGTGGTATATTTGGAGGATACCCCTAGCTGATTTTTTGAATCCTAGTCAAAACTTATTGGCCATATCCACTTGTGTAGATTTGTTGGTGTGTCTTATGTGCTTGATTATTTAAATAAACCACCTTCCACTTGAAACCAAAGTGGGGATATCCATCCAAGATTGAGCCTAGGAATTTTCTTATTTATATAATTGATTTAGGTATTTATCATTTTAGCATAAATTTACAAAGGTTCAAAAAGAAATTCAAATAAAAAAAGTATCAAAAAAATCAAGAAAAATAAGATTTTTTTTTTTGCATAACGTTCAAAATTGGGTCTTCCAATCATTGTGCATTTTCAATCATTTTAGTTTTAAATTGCATCTCTTGCCATAGAAAATTGCATTTTCAGTCATATAGGGCTGAAATGAATAACCTCCTCTGAAAAAAATGACGATCAAGATAAAAAAGGCAATAATCTACTCGAATAAGATGGAAAACAAAGGAAAACATCTAGAACTTAAAGATAAAAATGACACATGAATCTGCAGGAGTGACCCCAACGACACTACTCAACATGCAAGATGCAAGTTGAAAATTGTTTGTTGAAAAATTTGTCCTTTAAAAAATAAAATTATAATGGCTCCATTATGCCCAAAAGAAGAACTAATTGATCACCAATAGTTGGAGAGATCACCGTTGCATTGGCTATCTTCCTCTAAATTTTAGCTGAGGTACAACTCCCTCTTCTGATATAATTTTGATTTTTAGAATTTTATGAAATTTGAGATATGCTTTTGACTAGAAATCAAAAAAGGTAGAATAACATCTATCCATAACCATGAAATAGATGATATTGAAATTGATTTAAAAAGACTAACTATGTTGAAAAGTAAATGGGGAAAACTTCTAGATCAGACTATCAATGTAGTAAGTTGACTTGACTCACACAATTTCAACACTCACTGCATATATTTGAACAAAACACCAAAGAATAACACATTCCCATAGGGAAGGAATATCCATAACACCTATCTAAGCTCACAGACTTATTCATAAGCATTATGTATTTCATCCAAAATTTATTGCTCATAGACAATAAACATCTACAACAAATAATTAAAACTACAAAACTGATCCTCCAATTAAGACCAATTCTCTCTTATGTATCATAGTACAAGGGGGATCAAAATTTTGGTCCGTTGAACCATCCAAATTAAACATATTTATAGTTTTTAAAAGTATAATTTTCACCAAATTCTTGAAATAATTGAATGAAATTGATTCTTTGAAAGAATCACAAACATTAATCTCATCATCACATAAATAGCTAAAATAATTGCCGATAAGATGAAAAGAAAATTATCACTGAGGTGGCTAAGCATTTGGATTGCTAGAGACTTCTTCTAATTCTGACATCTACTGTGTTGAAGCCACACATTATTTGTAATCATTTAGTGCCTACGTGATGATGGAAATCTCAGATTGCTATGGGATGATCACATTCTTTGTCCTCAACTGCCAAGTTTCCTTGCTAATATGAATGGGCTCCAACTTATGTGTGATAGTTTTGATTGCTTTGGTGATCTTCCTCTGAATTTTAGTTGAGGTACAACTCCCTCTTTTGATATAATTTTAATTTTTATATTTTTTTGAAATTTGGGGTATGATTTTGACTAGAAAGAAGAAAAGGTAGACTAACATCTATCCATAGCATGAAATAGATGTGATTGAAATTAATTTAAAAATAAGTTAACTATGCTAAAAAGTAAATGGGCAAACCATCAATATCATGACTCACATATTAGACTTGTTGTGCCCTTGGCACACATGCCCCGTTTTGAACGGGGACCCTCTTTTCTTTTGCCTTGTAGGGTTGTTTTTGTCACTGCCTCGTTTTGTGTGCCCTTTTTTTTGGTGTCCTGAATGGTCAATGTTGCTTCAAAGTCTCACCATAAGTTGACCATACCTTCCCCTTTTAATGTTTTCAAGTTCTGGTGCCTCGCGGAGTCTCTATGGCAGTTTGACCTTGCCAATGGCCCTGGGCCCTGCAAGGCCCGACCGTTCGGGTTTTCCTTGCCGGGTTTCCTTGTTGCACCCGCTGTTCCCAACGACCCTCAGCTTGTGTCCTCTTGGACCTTGAGTTCTAGACCCCCATTCTCCATTTGCTATGTCAGTGGAAATCTTGATGCTTGTTCGACCCTTCGGCCTCAGAACTCCGGAGTTCCAACCCCGGGGTTCCGTGAGTGTTTTGCCGTTCCTCATAGTGAACCTCTGGCAGAGTTCCACCTTTTGGGCTCCAACCTCCCCTTTGCCACCAGTGATTCCTGAGTTGAACTTATCAAGCGGCCATCGTCCTACACCTTCCCGATCTCTGAACCTTGGGTTTCCCGCCGCTGTTGGTGAATTCAAATTCACCTACTTCCTTGCTTGCCATACCTGCATTTAATGGAGCCACTAATGGCAGTTGGGGTATAAATAGAAGGTTCATTCCTGTCATTTTCACTTGATAGTGTTGCAGGGAGTGATTAGAGAACTTGCTAGGGGAGCCCACCGTCTTCGGGACCTTCATGCTTATTTCCCTCACCATCACCTCATCAATCATGAGTGGATCCCACACCTCCCCGCATTGGGTGTTCGAGGTAGGTTCTCCGTTCACCCTCCCGAACATTGTTTTATTGATTTCTAAGGATTAAAATGAACAAAAACCATCAAAACAACACGTGAATGATAAAACGTGACACGACGAACAAAACCCATGTCCTCGAAATTGAGAAAACAAACATAACACTCCCCATGACCAATTTAGAGCTTTATCTCTGAGCGACTGTTCTTCGCAAGGGCATTCGTGACCCTCGGGCCAGGACGCTCCCTTTGCCGGTGTAAACTTAGCAGAAATCAAAAATTTCAAAATAGCTTTAGGGTCTCTCAAGCCCGGGACTTCGGACTTCCGCACCTGGGATTCTGCCTCTCGTTCTCCGTCGGCGAGACCTCCCTAATTCGGAAAGACCTTTCATCGAGCATATCCTACTCTTGTCGAGTGGTCTATTAAGGAGACATTCCCTTATTGCCAGGACTTCACAATGAAACTCTTTGTCTTGGTGAGCCCAGATCCCCTATTGGGGTGACTTCGCAAGGTTGGCAAGAGGTTAGGCCGATAGGGCTCTTCATCGACGAAACATAGCACATTCGCCAAGACCTCACGCCGATCCCCTCATCTTTGGGTGAACACAAACCTAGTTAGGGAGACATCGTTGGTTCACCAAGACCTTTCCTTGACCCTAAAACTTACACCAAAGAACCCTCTTGTCGGCAGGACCTTCCATGTTCGCCAAGACCTCATGGTGACATCACTCTTCTGTTGGCAAATACTCGACATCCTTTTGAGCTCCAGGCTTTGGACCTCCAGTCGCTGTTGGGATCCAACTTGAATGATGGGAAACCTCATCTGTGTCGGGCTCCACCATCTAGGAGTCCTTCCCTCGTCTTCCATTCTGAGGGGAAAATCTCTCTCGTCCCTCTGAGCTTCGGGCTCTGCCCTTCTGACCACCGCAAGACTGAAAACAAAATCGAACGGCGGACCCTTGTGCTGGGTCTGGTCCTAATCTTGGCTGTCGGTGAGACTTAGGGACCTCGCTAAGACCTCACCCCACTGGAGATACCTTAAACCGACTTGCCTTCCCCTATGACCGCCGAGACTCACATCGGGCCTCGATCACCAGGCCGCCCCCTCTGGATTTCTGCCCAGCAATAGCCATTCCGAATGGCGAAGGATGAGAAATCTTATGACCGCCCTGTAGCCTGCCAGACCTCAGACCCTGGAGTTCTGTCTTTGGAATTCCATTTCTAATCTACCATTCCCAAACAACCATCTCCTGACAGCTTTCTGACCTGGTACCCCCGGATGCTCCTAAACTAATCCGAATGGGCCCAATTCAAAATCTAACCTCAACCCACGTGCTTAATCTTGGTCTTCTTCATTGCAAACCTTTTAAATTATGAAAATTCAACCAAAGAGAATATCTGGGAGCCCTCCACCCTATTTGCCTCTCCAAACAACATTCCTGCTAGGGAAGTCCTGCCTTCCAGGCTCGGACTGTCCCAAAGCCCTCAACCAAAAGACTGATGACATCAAGAGATAAAGTATCATGTTATGCTTGATAGATTATTTGAAATGAATTTCATCTTCAGGATTTCGGCTAACATGGATGTTTTCATGGTCAATTGCACTTACTACGCTTTTTGCTTGTAGAATATATGGAATCAGGTGCGAGACCTTTGGGGGTAGCCATCGAAAAGGACAAAGGAAAAAGGTTAGGAAAAGCTCCTCGAGGGAAAGAAGACAAGGACCAAATGAAATACCAGTTTCAAGGTGAGCCTCTGCACTCAAAGATTACCATGGATTGGAAGGAGATCACAGATACCAATATCGGCCATGTCGATATTGACGAATTCGTGCAAAGGGTTAGGGTCAATCATACGACCAAAAATGCAAGATTGATAAGGCAGAGTGGAATCACAAAGGCTGCTAGATTCCCTCCATCCCTCGTGGCCCCGGAGTTGGTCATGGCTTGTCGAAAGGCATATCAGCCTGACACAAGGACAATCATTGATAGAGAGGGCAATGTCCTTGCCGACATGTCAGCTGAAGGGATCATGAAAACTTTCCACATCCCCACTTTCCAAGAGATGGAAGTCCCCACCATAGAAGAATGTCAGACAATGTGGGATGATAATTTGACGAGCTGTAAAAGATCAATAAATCAGCATTGGCTTAAAGAAAAGTGGGGTAGCGCTGTGAAGGTTCCTCACGAACTCTTTTGCAGTGATTTCCATGAAGATTACCATGACTTAGTCACAATGCTAAGTAGGGTTATGGGTCTTCCTACGATAGCCTTCTTCCAAGAATGGATGGTGTACTTCATTGAGAAAATTCTCTGAGGGAATGAGGATGTCACCACAAAGACTTCATTTTACTGGGGAGGAATAATAAGCAACTGCTTCCATGAGCAGTTCGTCAATGTAAAGAAGAGCTCCAAGTTCTATATGAATTCCTATCTCGTCTATTCCTTGGCGGATTAGAGGCAATACAATGGGTTGTTTGTAGCACCCAATCAGGAGCAGGGTTGGAAACTCAAAGCCTATGATAGGTACCCACAACTCCAGTACTGAAACTTCAAGAGGGAATACTGCAGAGTGAATGATGCCTTCATTGGCCATATTATCAGAGTGATTGCCAGGGACTTCGAGAGGAGGGTCTCCCACAGTGCTAGGGAATTTTTGAAGCATTATGCCTTCCTCTTCATTCAATACCAAAATTTCACATACATTCATGCATAGGGCTTCACTAAAAGGCCAAATAGGTTGCCTCGATACCCCAACAACCGAATCATCCTACTGGAGCTTTCTCGGTAGCTCCAACACATATAGGTGGTCTTCGATAGCAAACACATAGCAGGGATCTCTTATCCCATGACTCTCGGCCAAGGCATGTATCGACTAAAAACTTCCTAGTGTGCTGGTAATTCTGAGAAGGAGCTAAAAGATTACCATTTTCACCTACACACTGCTCTCCCACGGATAGACCCATATGGCCACATAAGAAAGGTGCTAGGGCCAGGGTTTGCTCATCTCCACCACATTGAAAACTTTTGGGGAGATTTTCAAGATGATAAAGAGGTACATGCAAGGCACTACATGTGGATGACAGCGTATTTCATAAGAAAGGTGCAGCCATTCCCTATTTCGAACTAGGTCGAGGAGGATGATAGCACCATAATGGACCCTAGGTACCCCGCAGTTGCCAACTTGCCACTACCAACAATAGACTGGGATGAGCAAGAGGTCGATGACCTTGATATCATAACCAAGCCAATCTTGGCTCGCACTAAGGAGTGGGTTGATGGACGAATAGCCCAATTGAAATAGCGGGAGGTGATTTTGACTTATGAAGGGCTCAAAAGTGAGCCTAGCGCCATAGAGGATGCTGCTGCCACCACTTCAACCGACGGGACCTCCAAGTCTCCACTCACTAGGTCCAAAAAGAGGAAGGAGACAGAAACGAAGCAATCTCCCGACCCCAAGGTCTATGCAAGGAAAGAAATGGGGGGCTCACCCTCCAAAAGGCTCAAATGAACAGGGAGCACCACAGAACATCCCTCAACCCAAGAGGAGAAAGCAAAGAGTATGAATCAATTAGAACCCCTCTTGGCTCTCCCTGCCCCTGCCGTTGCACCACTTACCTCCCTAGCTATGATTGCCTCATCCCTGCTAGCAGTGGAAATTTATGTCCATCTTGCCCCTTCACCTCCGGCCAAGTCTTTAATAATTGTCGACTCCTCTTATACCATAACTACTCCCCCTTCCTTCGCTGCGATGTCACCAACCACATCGCTCCCTCTGGCAGTAGTAACAACACCTATTCCCACTTCCACCATGCCTGAGGCTCTCTCTCGACATATGCAGAATCTTCCCCTTGAGCTCTCCCAGATCCTAATGGATCCCACTCTTCAAGAAGCCCTTGCATAAGTCCTTGCTACTGCTCAGCCTTCACAACCACCGATAGGGCCACCGGCTATGGAAGCCACCATGCTAGTCTCTAAGGAGTGGGAGGAACGAGAGTGGGAAGCCTCAAATCCCTTTCAGGAGGAAGCCGATGAATACCACGAACACCCAGAGTACATATACCGAACCATTGATAGGGTAGCTTATGAGGAGGAGGGAATGAGCTCTTCTAAGAGTGGGGATGAGGAAGATAGCACTGGTGGTAAGGTAATCATGCAAACCTTTGATGATAATATTGAGGAAGAGCTGGCTTGGAAGCTGAAGGACACCAAGGCAGGAGCAGAAAGGTCACCCCATGACAAAGAAGGACAACCACTAGAAGATAGTCCAAGAGAAGATTTTCCTGAGAGTGGAACCCAAGTTGTCAAGAGCCTCAAAGTCGAGCAATCCAAGGAACTTGTGTAGGAAGTTGAGCATGCTGAGGAAAAGAAAAAAGAAGAGATAGCAGGAAAAGAGAGTCCCGTGTAGCAACTGTCTACCAGACTTCCTATCAAGCACCTCATGTTCATCTAGGATTCTGATGAAGAAGAGGGGGATGCAACCAAAAGGGAGGGAGGACCTCAGAAGATAAAGAAACAGAGACTTTGATCGAGAGAGGCGAGGGTGATCATGGATCACCTAAGGGAAAGTCTGTCGTACCAGAATGGTTG
Source organism: Sequoia sempervirens (assembly GCA_007258455.2). Classification (NCBI taxonomy): domain Eukaryota; kingdom Viridiplantae; phylum Streptophyta; class Pinopsida; order Cupressales; family Cupressaceae; genus Sequoia; species Sequoia sempervirens. Next base: position 16,258 of record VDFB02261571.1, on the reverse strand, counting down.
GAAAAGCAGCTCGAAAAGAAAACTCCCGTACTAAAGGACCCAAGGGAAAAACTAGAGGCTATCTTAGCCCGAGCTCAAATCACGACAAAGAAGGAAAAGAAGCTTAAGATCTGATCCAAGGTAACGATGGATGCTTCTGGGTCTCGAACTGTGCAAGTAGCCACGCCTGTGGTAGGTCAGGAAGGGATAACTTACAACATCTCCACCATGGATCTGGGGATTGCCACTAGAGAATAGAAGGTAGGGTACCTTGAGGAATCAGTGGCCATGGTGGTACATTTGATAAGGTAGGACAAGATTTCAAAAGATGAGCTTAAAGCATAGGTGGCTGCTTTAACAAATTATATCCAGCAATGGTCCTCAATGGATGACCTGCCTACCACATCCACAACCACGCCCCAACTATTATCCAAAGAGCAAATTGATAAGATGGAGAAAAGAAAGAACTTAGAGAGAACTATGGAAGACTGGTTCTGACAGTTCTTATACGTTGGAAACATGGGAATTAGCCAGGCTGTGCGAACAGCCAACAAGTTCTTGGACCTACAACAATCTCTGGAGGGCACCAAGAGGCTATGCACTAACTTCCCTATAGCATACGACTCCACCTTTCCAAAGATCAAGGCTATCCTTCAATTGCCAGAAGCCACGTGGGAAAAGGAGCTTGCGTTTAAGAAAGATGATCACTGACTGATGGATGTATGGTGGTGAGACTTTGGCAATAGGAAGGAAAGGTTGGAGCAAATAATGAGCAAGGTGGATCCAGATATAGAATGGATAAAGGAAATCAGGGCAGAATGCGCTCGTTATCTCAAGATGATGACAAAATATGATATGCCTATAGTGCAGATGGATCCAGAAAAGGTGAAGCCTTACTTCCAAAAAAGGATGGGGGACGAGATGTCTAGTGAAATCACAGTGGAATTCATGAGTTTTTCTACTCGTGCCTTTGATCAGTCAGAGCTATTCTAGGACCAGGGCGCAAAGTATGATGAGGATTGGAAAAGGCTAGAGGATAATGCGAAGGAGTGGAGCTACCAAGTGCTAAGGTATGAACTTATTGAAGTGGACAAGCTCCAAGCGGTCATCCTCAAGTTCATAGAACATGCAACATCCAAGAAGTAGAAGGACAACCTTGCTGATGATAAATAGCTTCCCAAAGAGTAGCAACAGTAAAACAACAATTAGCAAAGGAAAAAAATGCTATAGTGCCGTCACTAGAGGACCAAATAGGGAAAATGACAAAATGTAATTTTAAATTGTGATATATTGGGGGTTGGTGAAACCCTATTTTGTAATGAATCTTGGCCACACAATGAGAATTAATCTTGGCCATTCATTTGATCTTTGGGACACTATAAATAGAGCTCTTCTCTCATTTGCAAAGGGAGTTGAGTTGTTGTAAAGACATGCTGCAGAAATTTATAAGGAAAAAACATTGACTTGGTGCATTTTTTGAATTTCTCACATGTTGCTTGATGCAATCTCCATTGTTAGATGTTTAACTTAGGTTTTATCACTGTTCTAGTTAACTGTTTTCTTGCTTTGGTAGATTTTAGGAATGTTGTCCTATGATCATGAAAATTCTTGTTGTGTAGATGACTTCTTAGTCCATACTTTTTGCTGTTTGCTGATGGTAGATAGCTGTGTAAAGTTAGTTTGGGCTTGAATTCAAAGCTGCTCCAAAACTTTTAGCTTTGTTCATGCATACACATGGTGGATGAAAGACGAAACATTTGCAGACCTTAGAAGATAGCACAAATTCCATGAGACTGTGAGATCTCTGGTTAAGTGGAATATTGTTTCCAAGAACCTGTCAGTTGCAGGAAATCCATTATCACTGTTCACAGCTAGTTGCAAGTCTAGGAACTTTCTCTCTTCCCTGCCCTTTTTTCATTTTATTTAAGAAGTAACCTATATGAAGGTTCATTGCACATTGTAAAGCTAAATCCAATGATAAAAATGGAGTTCATAGTTGCTGTTTGAATCTACAGCTAACGCATAATAACTCTCCCATCTTAAGAACTCTATTTCAAGATCCAACTTCCCCACTTTGTAATCCATCCGTAAGTCTGCCTTGTGATTCCAACAAATCACATCAAACAACTGCGATATTCCAAGCACTGTCAAGACCTGGCATTAGAGACCTTGGGATAGTGTTATGCAATCTGATTGTGGAAGATTGTCTTTCAAGAGAGGTAGTGCACCTACGCATTTCCTGTGTTGAGAAGTGCATAAAAAACACATCAATAAGACTATCAACAAGAAGTTGACTCAAATCACACAATTTCAACATTCACTGTAGATACATGAATAAAACAAAAATAATAACATATCCTCACAAGGAAGGAATATCCATAACACCTATCTAAGATCATAGAATTATTCATAAGCATTAATTATTTCATCCAAAATTTATTGTTCATAGACAATAAACATTTACAACAAATAATTAAAACTACAAAACTGATCCTTCAATTAAGATTGATTCTATCGCGTATCACAGTGCAAGGGGGATAAAAATTTTGAATGCTTATACTTGTCCAAATAAAACATATTTATAGTTTTTAAAAGTATAACTATCACCAAAGTCTTGAAATAACTGAAAGAAATTTATTCTTTGGAAGAATCACAAACATTAAGTTCATCATAACATAAACAACTAAAATAATTGTAGAGAAGATGAAAATAAGTTTATCACTGAGGTGGCTGAGCATTTGGATTGCAAGAGACTTCTTCTAATGTTGGCATCTGCTGATTTAAATCCATATGTGCTTTGTAATCATTCAATGCCTGCATGATGATGGAAATCTCAACATGTTGTGGGATGATCACATTCTTTGTCTTCAACTACTAGGCTGCCTTGTTAATACGAATAGGCTCCAAATTACATGTGATAATGATAGGGGAGTCTTCATGCCAAGATAATGCATAATCGATCCTAGCTAACTTCTTCAATGTCTCCTTATCAAACACCTGTTCCCATGACAAAGTATCAACTACTTTCAAGAATCCATCTTTTAGGTCCTCAACCATGGCAAGACCTTTATTGTTAGCCTTCATTATTTGACATCCAAAATCAAATTTTTTTATTAAAATTGTTATTGAGACTATTACATTCCTTTATCAACTTGCTCTATTCCATAAAGTTTTGTCATATGATAGAAAAATTCCATTCTATGCTTTTCTTCCATATAACAACCCAGGGGTCATCTTTAGATGAAATAATTTTCTCTCACACAAATTTCTCCATACCCATTGCAATAATCTTAGCTAATTCCTAATCAGTACATATCCATTGTGACTCCTCCCATTTACAATTAACCAACTTTAATTTAATTGAATTCCTCAAAAGTACAAATTCATCATATACCTTCTTCAACTTTTCAATAATAGGAGGCCACTTTGTTTTTATTTCAGGTACCCACTCCTGAACAAGTTTTCCATACTAATTATCCTTCTCAATCTTACTCATCATGGATTTTTTGAATACAAAATTAGGATCAAAGGTAGGGATCACCTAATTGAGAAGTTGGGGAGAAGGGCCTATTAAATTTATGAGACAACTAGAGATCTAAGTTCTACTGCTTCTTTCAATTTATCTTTATCCCATTTGTCTTTCTCCATTCTCTCTACTTGCTTAAAGGTTGTGACTTGAAAATTATGGACATCCCAATGTCTACTAGGTGGACCTAAATCCACTTTGTTATGCTATAATCAGCTATAGTAGCTTGATTAGGACCCTTTTGTACTAACAATTATGCAATTTCCATAAACAATCATCTAGAAGCTTAATATTCCATTAAACTAGAAGTTATCTTTAACTTCTTAACTTTAGGGGTTTTCTGTAATAGCTTTCTAACTACATCATCTTCTGGTAGATTGAACCATACCATTTTCCTCTTTTGAGAGAGATAACTTTCTAACCAGGAAGGGTCGGGGGGAAGAGGTAGCATCAAGGTTTTGGGAAGTCCCAGGTGTAGAGAAGCGAATAAATCTATTAAGAGGAGTCTTTGTTGTACTTTGAAAACCAAAATAAATTGAAGTTTTACCTCTTTGTGTGCTCCCTCATGGAATATCCTAAGATTGGTTAGGTTTCTCTTCATGAGTCTCCACACTCTCTCTTTTAGTTTCTTGCCTTTGTTCACCCTCTTCTTGTTGATGCTTAGTTTCCTTTTCTATTTGTTCTTTAGTTATGATGTCAGGGAGGGGGCCTTCACCACATGCTTTCTAATGACCTCTATTCTTCTTAGGAGGATATTCTCCATATCCACTATCACTTGATGATGTTATGTTTAGTTTCAATGGTGTCGTTGATACTAAAGGGGTTGCACTTGCATGACTAGTGCTAGTTTTCTCCCCATCTCCTCTCTTGTCTTTTGGTGGGGATTTTGTAGTTTCTCCCTTCTTGGAAAGATGCATTTGAGTTCTCCTTAAGGTTACTATAGTCCTGGCATTGAAATATTTGATTTGTCTGCTATTCCAATCAATTGTCTATGGGGGTTGCAATTGCACCTTGCTTATAGAAATGGGATCTGGTATCAAATAAAAATTGTCATCTTCAACTCCTCTTATATTCCATCCCAATTTAAAATTGAAAATATGACCTAGAGTAAGCCTCATCCAATTCCTCTTTCTCACTTCATTATCATCAACAAATTCAAAGAACTTGAAAATGAAGTATACTTCAATTCAAAGAAGAACCTGACAATGCTTCCCTTTTGTAGAAATATTAACCTTCTATCACCAAGAGAATATTTGGGAAGGTTGCTTACTTGGTATTAAGTTGTTAATTTCAACTGAATTACCCTTTCACATGTTGACTGTATCTTTGTTTCTCTTCACTTTCAGGACCCCAATTCTCTTCTTAACAATAAAAATAACTATGCCATAAAAGAAACTTAATTCACACATGATCAAGCATTTATTTCACCCACTCGGCTCTAACAACATTAAATTTCTGACAAGTAAGCCACTTGGCACCAATTCCAGACTCCGTAATGTACTTGATATGATTATACTTTCAAAATTCTCTTAGAACTAACCTAGGACCTACCAAAGTTCAAAAAAATTGCCTAAGTCCACTTAAGGTATTCTTCCCTTTATTTTGTACAAATTTCCTTAATTAGAGTTAGGATAAGTTATAAGACTTCCTTCAACTCTAACAAGGGTTTCAAAACCTCCAAAGTCCCATTTCCTTTTCTTTAGATACTTGTTCTACTTCATAGATTCTTTAAAAAATAAGTAGGTTAGAAAACCCTCATGACATTTGAAAGAGTATTAACTTCACAAAAGACTAACTGGGAAGATAACTTAAAAAAATAAATGGCTTGATAAATACTAGAGCTAGTAGAATAACAAGTCAGGAGTATGTCATTGGAGTTTGACATGGTTTTAAAACTTAGCCAATAACCAATGGGAAAAGCTAAAGTGTGAAATAGTAAAGAATAATGGTAGTGTCGATGAATTATTGGGAACTACACAATTAGACCAAGATTTAGGCAACAAAAATATAGGTACTAATAGTTTGAAGAATATTGATCAAATGAAAAAGGAAGGTTGCCTCCAAAAGCTAAGAATCCAAGAATGTCCATATGGTAAATGCTCCATCTCACCGAAATGCATGGGGTAACCAACTATTGCATTTTCCTAGTACATAAGAACAAGAATTAGATACATAGATCTCTCCAAAACAAAACCAAGGAAGCATTAACACCAATAGTAGAAACCCCCCATAATGTGGAAAGGGTGACCCAAGTCAGGGACACTGAAACTATGTGAAACCAAGAAGTGCATGTAGGAGAACAAGGAACATTTAAATGTGCAATTGAAATAGTACCTACAAATAAAAGGGTGTGCAAACTAGGGAACACATGCATGAGAAAAGAATCAATGGGATTCAATGTTGTCATGAAAGGAACACTCACTTGACAAAGGTGTGAAGGAAAAACAAAGGAACTCACAACCCACCCATAACACTTTATATCATAGTGTGAGTACAAAAGGCATAACAAAATATGAAAAATCCCCAAAAATCAAACACCAAAATGACACTTTATCTCATTACATCTACAAAAGAGAAATTTACATTTAAAAGATATCTATAATGCCCAACTAGAAAAAAATGCTGGAAATACATGTGGAATAACCCAAAACAAGTCATCTCATGCAAACATAAAGTTTCAAAGAGATAAAACATCCAAGTAATTCACTAGAGTGTGAAAACACAAAAAAATGAATAAAATGTACTTGGATTTTTTTTGGAAAAAGCGCATGGATGGCTATAAAGAGCTCTAAAGGACCATCCCAATGTTGCTAGAATCACGAAAAAATGAAGAAACAAGTCAATATTTGTGAGATCAAAAGTGAAAACAACATATCTGACTTCAATAGGCCGTAAAATGTACCAACAAAAAATTTGAGAAAAAACTAGTACCATTGGATAGTGCTCAAAACCAACTTTTTGATGATATCTCATTTGCCTAATTTTGATAATCGAGAAAAAAGTTAAGCCCCTTGAATTTTTTTTTCCAATTAGAGCACTAGAGGCAAAAAAGCTTGGTTGCTTGGGGGACCAGGTGTTGGAGTGCATGGGGCTTAGGGTGGAGCCTCTGGTCACCCATGTGACCATAGGGTGTGTTGTAGTAGGCGCAAGGGCTGAAGTGAAGCTCCTAGTATCTAATAGGACTGTTGCTCGACTGAACAGGGCTTGCGGGGGCTAAAATGGTGCTCTCGATCACTGATGTGACCCTGGGTGGAAGCAAAGGGGTTTGAACAGTTTGGGTGGTGGGGGCTAGTGACTATATGGTGGCTAGTGGTGGAGGGCATGGTTGCTAGGGTTCCACTCCATGGGTGGAGAGCCCTTAATATAGTGCAATGATTTTTTATTTTATTTTACATTGTATGGTATGATGATTGGGAGGTCGTCCAACTTCCCAAGTAAAAAGATGCCTCAAAAGTTCTTGACATCAAAATTAGGCAAATTTATAGACAAAATTTATTGATTCAACCTCATGAATGTAATAGTGAGGTCCTTTTTGTGCCAAAGTGCATAGAAAATTCACCCAACTACAAAAATTATAAAAAAAATAATGGAGATTTCAGACATGAAGTCCTATAACCCTAGTTGAACAAAAAACTCAAAAATTGAGAAGGGGTTCATTGAATCCATGCTCTGATACCATGTTAGAATTGTGAATAACACAAGACACAAGATTAAACAACAAACACAAACCTTCCATGCAAGAGCTTTGCAATTTTTTTTTTTTCTATTCCTCAATAATAAAAACTTAATAAATGAACCTCAAAAATCTTCAAGGAGATCTTTAGTCTAGATAAAACAATGGGAGTTGACTGCTTTATAGGAGCAACCCTAAATGATAAAGAGATTAGATTATGAAAAATTTCAACATCCTATGTGATGAGACAAAATGATCTAATAATAGCTCACTTCTATGAACATAAAAAAACACTCCTAAGTTTAGCTGAAGGGCATGCAAATAAATTATATTAATAATCAATTAAATATTAATTAATTATTAGCTAATGCATGATTACTCTAAATTGTGCATTTTCACTTATTTCAGTTTCAAATTGCATCTCTTGCCATAGAAAATTGATCAAATTTTAAAAATCAAAACCTAAAACATTTTGAAATTGCTAAAACTACACTTCCAGGTATTCTGTTGCACATCTGGCTTGTCCTATGGCATATTTCACACATCCTGCAATGCTTCTAGGTAATTTTACAGTGTCTTGGGTCCACCTTGTAGTGTTTTTGGGTCATTCCGCTATGTTTTTGGAGTATTCTAGGTCAATTTTGGATATAAACAATGTCCTTAAAATTTTCAAAAACGTATCACAATCAAAATTTATCAAAACAATAAACCATAGTTTAAATAGATATTTCATTGGTATTGTCTTATTTTCCTTGATACTAATTGAGGAACAAACAACTTTTTAGTATCTTTTCATATCATTATCAAAGTTTATCAAAGTTCAAATTTTATCTTCTATCCTTTTTTCTTTATATCATATCATTTATGGATATACTAGCTTGAGAGCTTCAAAGCTACTCTTGAGTTGAAAACCTCCACTCTTTATCAAGTTTTCTTAGACTCACAAGTCTAGTTCAAGTGGACTTTATCAATATCGATCTTTATCATTTTTCTTGGACTCAGAAATCTAGTTCAAGTAATGATCTATCATTTTATCAATCAATATCATTATCATAATTTGGAGATCCAACTTGGCCATGACTATGTTGATGCTTGAAAGAAGAGGATAAGGATTGGACTATATAAACCCTAGGTTGATAGCATAAGGCCCACTATATTTGTATCAAAAGTTAGAAAATGATTGCTTTGTTAGTTGTAAATTTTGACTAGTTGTATTTATTATTTTTTGGTGATGTGTGTGTGTTTGTGTATATGTGTATGTATGCAATACATATATATGCATGCATATATAAATATATATATTGTTAGTCAACACTCCTAGTGGCCAAAATAATATCAGGATCATGAAGGTCTCAGATAACTACATCATGTGGGGTAAACTTGACTATCCTATTGGTGCGGGATTGAAAAATATGATACACTAAAAGAAGTTTGGTGGATATATTAGGAACAACAAGAAATTTTTGAAGAAAACCACCCTCAAGTGTGATATTACCTAAGCTCAAAACTGAAAGTTGTGAAGAATCCCCAACTACAATCTAAGTAGTGCTACAATCTGAAAGGGATGAGACCAAATCCTGAGAGGGTGTCATGTGATGTGTCACACTGAAATCAAGTATCCATGGAGATAAATAAGGAAAGGACCTTGCAGAAAGAACACGACCTTTACCTGTAAAAGAATATTTGAGGGTTGAGATGTTATGCTACTACATGGATTCCTCCAAAGACTCTAATATTTTCCAACATCTATGTGTTGGATATCCCTCTTTACCACAAAAATTGCAAGGTTCTAATGATTTATTCTTTGTCTTGGAGGAAGACTCCCCATACTTAGAATATTTTCATACTGAGGAGTGGTTTGAGGTTTTTGTTCTGACTTCTAAGATGGTTATTGAGAAACATTCACTACTTGATGAAGAGTTTATTTTAGGATTTTGTTTCTTCTTGTCTTTCCCTTTGGATGTCTGTGCTACCAATGCCTAGGTTTTAGAACCAAAAAGAGAATCAAACAGAGTCAAATTTTCCTATTCATGAGTTAAACACTCACATAAAACCTTGAAAGTTAGCATGGTAAATGCATCACACAATACATCCATAGTAGAGTAGAAAGTAGAAGAGAAGACTTGAAATGGCCTTATAAGCTTAGATAGAATTAGGAAAATAAATTCTTTGTCATTTTTATTCTTCCCACAACCTTACAAAAGAGATCTAGTGACTTAAACTTTTGCAAGAAGTCCTCAATGGAAGGGAAAGAATCAGGTACAAGTGATGTTAATTCTACCTCAATTTGAAGATGTTACACCTCGTTGCTTATTTACCAAATACTTTAACTTTTATAAGTAAATATGATTTTAATGCACATGATTATGTCTTGGTGATGTTTGATGAATGAATGAAATGTATGAATATGAATTATGATGAAATTACTTTTTAAATGATTTTAATGATGCTTATGTTATATTATGAATGCGATTTATATGTTATCAACTAACTATAAACATGTTGCTCTAAGTTGGATGCAGGAAAGTTTGAACCCTCCAGTGGGAGAGGGAGAGCATCACCTAGGAGAATATATTGGTATTGGAACAATTTGTATTTCTATCTAAGTAGATGCACACACTCACTTGCATAGGTTAGAGTAACCTTGTCGAGTCAGTCTAAAATTTGTATTTGTAAGTGCTAAACCTAAGTTGATAGGCCTATATGGGATATATATGTGTAGACACTTAAAAATGTCTTGAATGATATCACACACTTGAATATGATATACTAACACTGTTTCATCCTAAAACCCATCCTCTTTTTGCTTAATTGATCAAAATATCCTAGCTATTCAATTTAATTAATTACACAGTTTTCATCTATTAATTTGATTAATCTAATGAGGTTAATTCTTCTCCCTTTCATGCTAACCTTTCATCTTGTTAAATTGGATAAATCAAAAACATTTAATTTAACACCTTAAATCCTCTCCTTTCAATTAAATAATATTAATTATTTGAATTAAATGCCATTTTGACTTGTTTTCATTAAATAAGTTAATTATTTAATGAATATCCTAAATTCCCCTAATTTGCATAATTGAAACTTTGCTTTAATGATCAAATTACTAATTAATTCTAACTCACCCACTTGTAAGGGAATATTCTTTGAGAATATTCCTCCTTTGCACTTTCCTCCAAAAGGGAATATTCTCATGGAATATTCCTTCCCTTTTTGCACATTAAAATTTAGTTTTAATTAACTAAATGCTAATTTTCCTCCAAAAAGGGAATATTCTTTCCCTCTTCACTCATTTGAAAAAAGGAATATTCTTCCTCGTAAAAAATTTCAACAAACTTCTTGAGCAAGTTTTGAAAATGTGTTTCTTTGCATGATTGTAAGCCCTTGATTAAATATCATCTTGCATTTTCAACCCTTGATGCGAATCTATTATCCATGCATCCATTTTCCTTCCATCCTGACCATTGATTGATTCTTTCATTCTTGACCATCGGTTTCATTTTTCCTATTCTATAAATAGACCTTGCATCTATTGAATAGGGATCCACCTTTTAATAGTAAACTTATGTTGTTAAAATCACTCTCACTTGCATCCATATTTAGCATATATTTAGCTTTTTTTAGTTTAAATCTTGATCATAGTAGCTTAGAGCATCCATTAATGAATTCCATGGTAACTTAGTTGCATACATTTAACATATTTAGGAATTAGGACTTGCATCTTTAAATATTGCATACACTTAGAATAGCTTTGCATACACTAACATCAATCATCTTAGCTTTTATCATGTTAAATTAGCTTTCATCATGTTTCTCATATATCTCATCGATTTCATCAAATTTATTCAATAAAACTAATTGAAACAAGCTCATTATCCAAGGGATTGGGAAAGGGTCGCCATTCCACATCATTGCGACACCACTCCCCCAATAGGATAAGTTTCAATGTCTTAAACTAGATGTTTATCAAACTTTCATGTTTTAGAATGTTAGTTTTAATGGATTCTTCGCTTTATTTACATTGAATGATCTTATTGGGATTGCTGCCTAGTGGCTTAAGTATGATTTGAATCCATATGGATCAAGCGTAATTAACCTATACTATGAAATTGGTCACATATTTAAACCTAAAAATTAGGTTTTTTACCATAATTTGAGAGTGCAACTAGGGTTTTGGCCTGTTTTACGTACTTTCGTGCTTAGCGACTTATTTTGAACAATTTTTTGCATTTTTGAGGCTATTTTTGGCATCCCAGAGCATGTTTTCACACCTAAACCTATATTTTACCTTTGTTAAGAGATCAACCCAAAATTCAAAATTTCCACCTGATCTCTCGAGGGGGCAAGTAACCAGCTTATTCTTTCCACTAGGGCAACAATGGGGCACTCCAAAAATCAAAATTTTTTAATTTTTTGATCCGAGTAGTAGCATTAATCCAAAAAGCACTAGTCTTTGAACCAACGTAACAGGTACCTTGCTTCAAAGAGGGAAAAAATGTACACTTAAAAATGTCCTGAATGATATCACACACTCAAATCTAATATACTAAGACTGTTTCATCCTAAAAACCATCATCTTTTCGCTTAATTGATTAAAATAGCCTAACTATTTAATTTAATTAATTACATAATTTTCATTTATTAATCTGATTAATCTAATTAGGTTAATTCTTCTCCTTTTCATGCTAACCTTTCATCATGTTAAATTGGATAAATCAAAAACATTTAATTGAACACCTTAAATCCTCTCATTTCAATTAAATAATCTTAATTATTTAAATTAAATGTCATATTGACCCCTTTTCATTAAATAAGTTAATTATTTAATAAATATCCTAAATTCCCCTAATTTGCATAGTTGAAACTTTGTTTTAATGATCAAATTACTAATTAATTCTAACTCTCCCACTTGCAAGGGAATATTCCTCATTTGCACTTTCCTCCAAAAGGGAATATTCTCATGGAATATTCCTTCCCCTTTTGCACATTAAAATTTGGTTTTAATTAACTAAATGCTAGTTTTCCTCCAAAAAGGGAATATTCTCATGGAATATTCTTTCCCTCTTCACTCATTTGAAAAAAGGAATATTTCTTCCTTGTAACAAACTTTCAACAAACTTCTTGAGCAAGTTTTGAAAGTGTGTTTCTTTGCATGATTGTAAGCCCTTGATTAAATATCATCACATTTTCAACCCTTGATGGGAGGGTGAAAGCACAAACTTGTGTCACACTTTCAGCCAAATGAAGTCATTCTACCAGATTACTTTCAGCCGACCATCTTTCGGCTGATAAAGTTTCAGCCGAATCCACGAGGCAGCCACATGGCACCTACACGGCTTGAACTTTTTGGGCGAGTACTTTCGGCCAAAACTTTCTCGGCCAAAAAGACGTCAGCATGGCGCCCATCTGGATAGACCTATTTGGTCGAGTATATTTCAGCCGAAACCCTATCGATCGTAAGGGTATCGACTGAAAAGATGGCAATAAAAATAAAAATAAAACTAGGCCCACTATTTGGAATGCTCGGGCGAAAGGATTAAGGGGGAGAGCTTGTCGGCCGAGGTCACCAGCAACAATGACTATATTTTGCCAGGTTCCATTTGGGGCATTCACTGGATTGTTTGATTTGGCTTATCTCGTTTGTGTCTAGTTTCAGAAATTTGTTGGCTGTATTCTTGGTTAGGGTTTGATTGAAATGCAAAAATCAATTTTTGTGATGGATATTGGCCGAAAGGTAGTGAATGTTGTGATATTTGTGATAAAGTTTAAGGAAATGTATAAAATTGGGTGAAATGTGTGTTTACTCCTCCAAATTTGAAGAGTTCAAACTTTTAGGCTCTTGTGCCTATAAAACAAGAGAAACATATAAGAATAGAGAAAAAAGGTTACTCGCAGAGAGAAAATAAAGATTTCTATTTCTAAAAATAGAGAACATTTCTGCTAGAGTAGACCACTGAACATTTATGCTAGCAGGGCTTAAATTTGATGGCCGTATGACTGTATTTAGAGGTTTTTGCCGTAGAAAACAATCAAAATTTTATGAAGATTGTATCAGATGAAAGGAGAGATTTTGGATTGATTGTCAAAATTTATATAGAATTATAATGATATATATATTTGATTTATATATAATTTTACTTACACTAAGGTATATCATAATGTTTTAAGGGCAACTTTGAATAGATAACCGTCATTAAAAAATTTGTTGAAAGGAAAGGTCGACCATCAAATTTAAGCCCTGTCTGCCAGAGTGATTGTTGAACAATAACTAGACCATTGATAATGAAAGAACCTGATTTGGAAGTTCCATTAACCTCTGAAGATACTCATCTCATTTTTGTGGATTTGATTCAACTTGAATCATTTTCCCTACCTGCAAAAAGTAATGTTGTATAGAAGTTAGTCTAATATGCTTTTATAGAAGAATAGAAAAGCTATGATATTTAACTGATTATAAGTCAAATTTAGTTGCCAGCATCCATAGGCATACAGATTCATAAAATATATGTATTCAAGATCATCAATTGTTGTTGCAATGCCCTTCCATATATTGTTTATGAGGTTCAAATAGGTCCTCTAGAAGAAAAGCTATGCATAGTTCTTCTCCCTTTGTGGAATTTTACAGAACCTCTGAAGCAGTTATCATCCTTCATTGTCCTGATAGCCATTCTTACTTCATCCCTTATGATGTTTTTTCTAAATCCATGGCTTCTTGGCTATAATTTTTTCTTCCAACCACTTTCTCACATGTTTTCTCATTCCTCTCTATACATTGGTTTACCCAATCATTATATAAAACATTCTTTTAGAAATCATATAAAGCTTTGCATTTTTTATCATAATCTGTATATGCTTATTTCTTGATCTGTATTTGCATTTTTTATCTTCAAAGTGAAATTTGCTATTCCATGTGCATCCGTACTTTAAAGCTCTCAATGGAGAGGACAAATTTTTCTGAGCACAGTGTGTATCTCTATGTTTTTACACCACCTAGAATAAAAGCAGAGGTTAACTGTGAGATATTTATGTAAAAACAACGATACCTTTCTCCAGTATCATCACAACTAATTCATGGTGGGTATGCTTTGCTGAGAAGCTTATGATGGTGAATAGAAGACTTCTATCCAAGCATAGTGGAAGCCAAAGGCATAATACAACCCACATAAATTTTTATCTAATATTAATAATATTCTTGTGGGGTTATGGTGAAGCCTGTCATGCAATCCAATGTAGAGAACTTCCATCAAATGTAACTTCAATGGTGGGTTCTTTCAGGTGGGAAAGTTGGGAAAATTAAAAATCAAAACGTCTTAAAAGCATCAAGTTTCCAAAATCTATAATAACATCTTTTCAATTGAAAAACACTTTTTTATATGAATGGAAAATAGCATGTTTATAAGAATCCTTTTCTTCATTATGGTGAACTTATCTTCCAATTTTGAATGGCTGATATGATCCCTTGGCTATTATAGATTTTGGACTTTTGGAGTATTTGCCATGGAAAAATAGCAACTACGTTATGAAAAATAGCAACTACGTTATGTTCGTTTACAAATAGATGACTTTTCTCTCTCAAAGTTAAAAATAAAATGGTTGATTGCACATTGCTTCAGCCTCATAGGTTCTCCAATTTTTTTTAGGTATTCCAACAATTTAATTTCAATGATATAAAAGGTGTCAACTTCATAAAATAGGAGTTCTGATTTCCTAGGTATTAGATTTAAGAGGATGTATTTGAGATGGGGTTAAAAGTTTCATTCACATATTTCTTAAAATTTTGCTATCACATATCATTCATATATAAGCTTATCAATATGAAATGATAGCTTTTACTATTTCACCACTTTAATTTCAATCATATAATAGACATCAACTTCATAGTTATTGTATAAGAAAATATGAGCTCCCATTTTTTATGTATGAGATTTAAGGGTATTTTAACAACTTTAATTTCAATCATATAAAATGTGTCAACTTCATAGAATACTGTAGCTCCTATTTTTTAGGTGTTATATTTAAGGGTATTTCAACACTTCAATTTCAATCATATAAAATGTGTCAACTTCATAGAATACTATAGCTCCTATTTTTTAGGTATTAGATTTAAAGGTATTAGAATACTATAGCTCCTATTTTTCAATCATATAAAAGACGTCAACTTCATATTATTGTATAAGAAAATAGGAGCTCTGATTTTTAGGTATTAGATTTAAGGAGATGTATTTGAGATGGGGTCAAAAAATTTCATCACATACTTCCTAAAATTTTGCTATCACATATCATTCATATATAAGGTTATCAATATGAAATGACAACATTTACTATTTCAACAATTTAATTTCAATCATATAAAAGATATCAACTTTATAGAATATTATATATCAGCTTTTACTATTTCAATAGTTTAATTTCAATCATATAAAAGTCATCAACTTCATTGAATAGTGTAGCTCCGATCTTTTAGGTATTAGATTTAAGGGTATTTCAACACTTTAATTTCAATCATATAAAAGGCATCAACTTCATAGAATATTGTATAAGAAAATAGGAGCTCTATTTTTTAGGTATTTGTTGTAAAATCTCTTTATACACCTTAACTAACCTTAGCCAGTCCACTAGTGTTTCATTTTCAAATCTCATGTCACTAGTATTTCTAATTTTTCCAATTTGAAAGTATATTTTTAATCTTTATTTTGATGTATTTTGGTTGTACCACAAGTCAATTAGGATCCTAATCTTCCACCCAGGAGTGGTTTTCTAAACCTTAGGATGACCCAGACCAATGAGAATGATTTATATATTCTTATACATGTATGTATGTATGTATGTGTGTATGTATGTATTATATATACATATGTGTACATGTGTGTATGTATGTGTGTATGTATATATGCATATATATATATATATATATATGTACATGTATGTATATGTGTACATGCACATATATGTGTATGTGCATATGCATACACATGTATTATGTATACATATGTGTACATGTGTACATGTGTGTATTTGTGTATGTATGTATGTATGTATGTATGTATGTATGTATGTATTATATATACATATGTGTA
>VDFB02261570.1:0-41790 GCA_007258455.2 Sequoia sempervirens | reverse complement strand
GGGACAAAACCACAGCCACCAAAAAAGCCAGTGAAGGCCGTAGAACCAAAAAACCAGACAAAATGCTAGCAACAACTAAATTTGGGCCTTTAATAAATCCACAGTCTTAGCTTCCACTACATATCACTTGTTAGTACTTTCCTTTAACAAGTATTACTGCAACTAGTACTACTTAATTGTTTAATACTAATTGTGCTTGTAAATCAATTATATGTTAGATTTTTCTATTTAATGCGAATATTTATTTTTTGAAAGTTTATATATAAATTTGTAACTAAAAAAATAAAAAAAATATCAACAATTTGATTGGCTATAGAGTTTCAACTCTTATTCCAAACTTCATGTTATTCAAGAAAAGTAATAATGATTGATATGTAATTCTAATCTATTCATTATACAAGCACACTATAAACATATTATAATTCCAACTTATTTTATTAAATTGTAATAGATAAAATCAACAAACTTTTAAATAAAATACAATATAATAAACAAATTATAAATATAACTCAACATAAACAACAACAATTGCAAATATTAAATATAAAAACAAATAATAATGATATTGATATCCAACATTCAATTAACTTTTTCTTAAACCAAATTCCAAATATGAAATATTTTAATTTTAAAAAATAATTTAAAAGCTAAACTAATAATTTGGTCATTATTTCAACAGTAATAAAAACTGCAGTTGTATGGTTGCCATGCTTTACAACGCGAGTAATGATGGTTTACAGTGCCAAACAACCTTTTATTATTACTCTAAAAGGCCAATTTATACGGATCAACTTTATTCCATCAATGCCAATCGACCTTTATTACTCTAAAAGAAAAATGTATACGGATCAACTTTATTTTCATCATTATTACAATAGTAATGAAAATCCATAAAGTCTCCTATTTATTTGGTAGTCAATTTAAATTATTACTGTAAAGGACAAATTTATACGGATCAACTTTATTTCCATTTCCACACAATAATATCAAATGTAGATTGCATATAAAAAGCTGATTTGTTTTTTTATCTCACTTTAGTTGTACGTAAAGATTCTTTGATAAAAAATGTTATTTTTGGAAGGGAGTATATCATAAATTATATAATTTTTTTTTTTTAAATGTATATATTAATAATAAAAAAAAATTATATAAAGAATGCACTTTTAAGATAAGTATGGTGAAAGAAATCAGAAAGAAAAGGATTCAACAACAAACATATCACATCAAGAGAGGCACAAGCATAAACTATATGATTGAAGTAATTAGAAAAGGAATTAACTTGTAATTGGAACTTTTGCATATTTATATATATTTTAAATGTTTTGAGTTCATTTTACTAGTGTTTCAAATGAAATAATTAACTAGTATATATATCTTCAAGGTAATGTATATAAAATATGTTGAAAGATATCGAACTACCTATTTTTCCAATTAACAAACTTAAAATAAATAAAAAATCATTGTATGACTTATTAGATGGGGGGAAAAAATTATTATAGTTAAACAATAAAAATAGAATGTAAATTTTTATTTTTCTTTCACAGATTTGATGACCACCTATATATCGTGCTACTATTGTAGAGTTACGAGAGTTATGTCTATTGACGTAATTATAAGTAATAATTTTTATGTAAATTTAGTTTATGATGTCATAAATTTGAAAAAAAAAATATGATTAACTTTTAGAGACTTATTTTTTATTTTCATATTATCATTTGTTATTTTAGGTCAAATATGTGAATACAAACTTGACTTAAATCACTTTTATAGTCACATTTTTGAATCATAACTTTTTAAAATTGAAAAGTTAAATTTATTTATTGTTAGCATTTTTCACTAGCATGTGTTTTGTTAATTTGTGGGTTTAGTTATATTTGAAGATGTTTGTTCACTCATTTGGAAAGACCAAGGTTTAGAAGGTTGGAATACGAAAATAATATCTAGATTCAAGAGCTTAAAAGATAATATATTCTACTTTTAGAAATAATTGTGACATCATCTTAGCTCCATTGCACACTTTCTTGTCTTAGATCTTTTACTTAGAGTCATAAAGTTGGTCAAACTAGGGATTTCACTAAAGAGAACTCTCAACAGATTCACTTAATAAACCAAAGGTATAGCATGCATGCTCTTAGGGTACTAATAAACACCTATGATATCATTTCTATATGACAAATATATATTTTCAATACCCCATCTACATACACTAATATAATCAAAATGCCTCCCTCTTTTCATCATATATCTCATGTAACATTTTTTGTTACATAAATATTTATCACCTTATTATTTCTACACTATCAAATAAGGGGGTTACTTACACCCACATTTTAATCCAAAATTGATCATGTTGATTATAACTAATACAAAATATCAACAAAAAAAATATATATGAGTTTTGAAAAATATGTTATCTTAAATAAATATTTCATTCAAAAAAACTTCAACATCTCAATCCCCAAACCATTTTTACACAACTTTGATAGTATTTGTCCCTAATAATAATTTATGTCAATTATAGTATACATATTGATCTAAATTATAATATAAGGTTTTTAGAGATATCAAGTACTTCTTTTGAGGAGGGTCATGGCATTAAATCAATAGGTATCTAATAACTATTTTTAGCAAATCTAGGTAGGATTTGTGTGTTGAACATACATAACCAAGTGGTGTGACCATTATTTATTGTGTTAACTAAATTAGAGTTTGGATTAGGTAGGCCACTTTGGAAATATGAGGCTTCGACACAAACAAACAAAAAAAGTGATGTTGTGTAGAAAAAGATAGCGTCAAAAACTTGGGAAGACTAACATAGTGAATATGTAGAGGACTTGAAATGACACATATAAAAACAATACCTGTTTTGTGCATTCTTTGCAACCCCTAATACTCAACCTATCACACTAATTGTATTATTTCCTTTCTCCTAATATAGGTGTAATATATTGGGTCACATTTTGGTTATGTAAGCCTCGTAACCCCAAAGGACAAATAAACAATAATCCAGCACACATTTTTTTTTTTAAATAATATAACATACATGTAATACACATTAAGACATGACATGAATTTCATTTAAGCAGATTCATTAACACGTACATCCCTTGGGGTACACGAGGAGTCATTAGGAGACTGAGATCCTCACAATAACAATAAAGAATAAAATCCAAAGATATAATTCATAACAAGATAAACATTAACAAATGTAACACATACATGATAATCATTGATAAGAAACCATCTGAGTACATAAATACAACATATACATGATTAACTTAACACAATGAATATCAACTGCAAATAGCCACATAAGGTTTAATGTTACATTACAATACAATGTTCAAGAAGTACAATGATACAAAAGTGTTTCCAATCATAAATGGAAACCATACAACAAGATAACATGATGCACAATATCATAACTGGCTCCAAGACAAATACAATTCTAGAGTCGCTGCAACAGCATCAATCCGCACCTCTCGATCCTCGATTGGGGACCCAATGGGGTGCTTAGCACGTTCCACCCGACCATGTGAGTCCGAAGACCCACCCCCCATGCTAGGAGCTGACAATAAGAGTCCTCAACCAAGAACATCCAAACACGGAACCACAAGACTCAACAACATACAAAAGTATCATAAAACTCAAGGATTACAATGACATAATCAACAACATCCAAGAGTCATTAAAATAACTTAAAATCATAAATCTCATCACATAAATCAAAGCAATGACCAATAAACAAGTAACCAAAGGATGATCATGAAACACTTCCAACTCAACTGAATTAAGGAACATAACACAATTCCAAATTGCAATTAAACCATACAATAACATCATATCACAGTACCAAAAGAGTACAAGTCATCAATATCAATGGGATCATCCAAAACCACAAAGTACATCAAAGATGTGTTAAGACAATAATCATAAATCAATTTAAATCCATTAAATCAACAATCCAATCCAACTCCCATAACATACTTCCAGAGGAACATAATAAAGTAAAAACACCTGGGCAACTAGGGGAGAGTGTCATCGCATAGTCCTACATGGGCTGTCCTGTGCTCTTCCTCCCAACTGGAGGCGCCGGTCCCATCTATGGCTGTCCTGTGCTCTTCCTCCCCAAACTGGAGGCGCCGGTCCATAGGGTGACTAATGCGGAGCCATAAACCTCTCGTGAGGATGAGGTCATGACCTTGCCAACCACGGCCTTCTCAGCCTTCCATTAGTCTGCGGAAGCACTAATGAAGACGAGGCATCCATTTTTTTTAAATCTTGTAATGATATTACTACCCAACCCACCTAAGTTAATTATTAGGTTTTCACTTGTTTACTAACTCACTCGTGGGTTATCCTGAGCCCTTCCCCTTAAACGGGGCGGCCCCCATGAGGAGCCACTCTCCCTAGAGACCCCACAACATAAAAAACCAAGGGTTGTACCATCATAAGCTGAACAAGGAATCACAACATAAAAGCATGCGAGGCATTACCCATCTCGCTAACAAGTACAACATCAGAGTCTTACAAAGTTCCGTACAACCCTTCCAGAATAATGAAACCAAAACACTTGCCACATCAAGGGCACATAAAGAGAGAACATCAACTGACAATCAACTCAATCCTCTGGAAGATTCTCAAAAAGATCACATGAAAGAACTGACAACAATAATTGCAAGACCACAAGAACTATTCGCAATTCCAATATAATGAGTAAATACACCAAAGTAAGATCAACAACTCCATTCAAACAACATCAACAACTTCGATACAAACTAAATCAGAAATTCAAGAAGATCAACTATCCACAACTCACAAATTAAATGGCAAAGGATTCCTTGAATCAAAATTAGTCTCCAAAAGAATCCACACCAACACGAACCATCCAAACACAATCCTTCAACAACAGAGGTAAAAAGCATGCAACCAGGCCTCCCAGGGAGACCTCAATTTCCTCCTCACAGGATACCTGTGCAGCTAGTTAAACAAATGACCTTTGACAAAAATCAACAAACATGACAACAATGTAATTAAATGTTTCACCAAAGTAATAAAAGTGGGAAGACTGCATTAAATAAGAAGCATAAACTTATTACAACCAAATCATCACTTTAGTATCCAAAATATTCCACCACAAAAACCCCCTTAACTCAAAACCAACCAAGAATTCACCATGTAAGGATAAATGAATAGCAACACAACTTAACTGAAAGAAGATCACCAAGTCAGGTTAACTCAAGAAAAGTCACAAAGAAAGAGTATGTCAAAACACTCATAAATGACATGAATCCAAAGGAATGAAAATACTTCCCAAGCCAAGCATTTCCAAAGAGGATACCACAAATAGGATACACCAAATTACCCCTAAAAGATCAATGACCAGTCAAAAACAATTTATCCATTTGTTCAAAAATAATTAATTTAAAAATAAATAAGGGAACTCTAAAATCACTTATCGTAATTATCTCAAGGCATATTTTTACATTCCACAATATTCCTGATCATTAATCTCATAAACTAAAGAAGCTTTCTAACACACTTCATAGGCTCCCTATTACATTCATTTATTTACTAATAATTTATAGAAGCTATTTAAAGCTTATGGATAACATATCAATGGATGTGAAATAAACCTCTCCTTTCTAATAGTTATCAGATTGCTGACTGTTATTTTATAATTGTGCAATACCAATAATCAGTGCCTTTGAATTATTAACAATGCTAGCCTATCTAAAATTTGACACAACATTTTTGACAGTAACCTATAATGTAAGTTATACTCACAATGATAACATATGAGAAGTATAAATTGCATTATGAGCATATATATAAATATTTGCAAGGAAAGGAAAGATTGAACCCTACTTCATAACCAAGATTTTATTTATGTTTAAGGCTTACCATTTGACCTAAAGCATCTGCAACAGTTGATGAAGGTTTGAGAAGTGGCTCATCTGATGAAACAACAATACTCACATTTCCTACCATCGCCAATATTTGGCCATCAGAACATCACAAGACAGGAGACGTGAATTTGTGTTTTCTAATGAGAGAGATAGATCATCTTTCAAAAGCATTTAAGATAAGATGGATCTGGAGCGGATGGGATTTAGCAAGACCAGGGGTTTCTCAAATGCCTGCCACATAGTTCACCTTAGTCTTTCATTAAAGCACTACCTCGCCCACTGAAACCTATGCTCAGAAGTGATGAGGATGAATAGAAGACCTCCACCTCACAGCCACAAATCCTTCCTTCACGGTAGATCTCCGAGATTGATTCCGATTGACAAACAATATCCCCCCCTAAAAGCCTCTTCCATTCTAATTTTATGAGCTTCAAAGATTGATAACTCTCCCTAGAAGATGATGAGACAAAGGAAGATAAAGCATATGCTATCTTTTTCCAGCTTCCCTTGCCTTTTACTCTTCCCAAAAAGATGCTTTATTATTATTATTTATTTATTTATCAATAACGATTCTTTTCCTTGCTTTAATCCTTATTCAAACTTGAGTTCCAATTTTTAAATATTTTATCTATGATAACTCTTGATCTTAAATTTCTTAATTAAATTTACTCATTGGAAAATAATTATTTTTATTAACTTCATTTACTTACGATTTCTTTCATCATAAAATAAGAAATTTTCAATGATAATACAATCAACATTTGTTATTAAATCTAGCTCTTTATTTGATCCCAAACCAAATCAAGTGACCTTAAAAATTAGATTAATTTGATAAATTACTTCTAGTCATAAGATTAGTGATATTGTCTGATATAAAAATCAAATTAAATGATGCAATCCAAAAGTCCTCATGACCTAGCAAATTACCGACCACAAGTAACAAGCGAACATGACATGGCCACCAAACAACCAACTTTCTAAATTTCAAGAATGACCAAAACGGAGGGACATTACAGGTTATTTAGAAAATGTAATATGTATGTATGTGATAAGGTATTTCTTTAAAGGTGAATCCTCTAGGGGGAGAATTTCACCTTATAATTCAATAAATTTTCTTAAAGAATTCCTAAATGTGTAGTAGCACAATAATGTGTCCAATTTGTGGGACAACCTTAGAAAATTCGTAAAAAAATCCAAAGTTAAAAATATATGGGGTTGGATCTAAGTCTATGGGGTTGGTCTAGCTACAAAATATCAAACCCCCCTTTGTGGAGTCTATATCAAACATTTTCTGCTCCAATATATATATGCTAACAAAAATTTCAATTCACATCATGTTTTAAGGGCCCAAAAAAATCCATCTAAAGATGATATTTTATATGTATGGAGCCCTCAATTTTACCTTTCTAAAAATTATAATATGTATTGTTATTTTGCGCACTCTCATGGAACGCATTGTCATTGAATTATTTTCACAGCCTAGCCCAACCTGATTATTGTCAAATATTATAGTTGGAAATGCTCTAGTAGACATATATGCAAAATTTGGAAGCGTAAAAAATATTTAGAAACTTTCAACCAAATGTGATAGGTAGGTGTAAATCCAGACTCCACAACATTTTCCAACATCCTCCTAGCCTACGCAAAAATGGGAGCTTTGGAAAATTGTATCGACATCCATCACAAGATGAACAATAGGGGAATTTTTTCAAATCTTGTAGCTACAACTTCCCTAGTAGACATGTGTGCAAAATGTGTAAGCATAGAAAATGCATGCAAATTGTTTGGAAAAAAGGCCATGTGAATTGTTTGATATAATTCCTTAGAGAAATATGTTCTCATGGAATTCCCTAATTATGGGATATTAACCAAATGGATTTGTTGAAAAGGCTTTAGAAACTTCCAACCAAATGCAACTAGCATGATTAAATCTAGACTCTACAACCTTTGCAAGCATCCTCCTAGCTTGTGCAAAATGGGAGCTTTAGAATAAGGTATGGACATCCATCAAAGCATAAATGATAGAGGAGTTTCCTCAAAGTGACTTTAAATTATTTTGGTAGACATGTATACAAAATGTAGCTACATATTGATAAGTAATTTTTATACCATATGTAATTGTAGCTACAATTCACCATAAAATGTGAAGAATATCTAAGATTAAGGGAGTTGAGAAAGGTTTACATGAGGTATATACTTAGGTAAAATCTAATGAAATAATTATTTTATGGATGTCCATTATGTATGTGACTTATGATGTTATTAAATTGTGACAATCTATTTCCCTTTGGAATGCACTCCTCTTCATATTCCTTATTCTCTACTCACAATCTCTATCTAAGACCTCATAGTCTCACTCTCCTTTTTTTCTACTATTCTACCTCTCATCTTCTTCTCTCACCTCTTCACATACCTTCATCTACTCAAAAACCTAGTATATATAACATACACAAGTTTTACTAATGATATGTGTTAGCCACAAGATGGACCAAATCCCAATACCACATGTAAAATGGCATCAACTATAAATAAAAAACTTATAAATTTAAATGGTTAAATAGTGGATGAACCTCCTCATGGTGCTCAACACTCATCCTCAATGGTTGAATAAATCATTATAAATATTATTTTTTTGGTGCAAACTTAGAGAACTAGACACACATGAAAACAATCCTAATTGTTTACAACTATCCACCTACTAGACACTCTTGAACTAATTCACTATCTTTTTCTCATCTAATTATTGTTAGACATTAGCTTTAAACTTAAAAATAACAACTCAAACTAATTCAAATAATTGCAAAGCCAAGTTCAAGTTATGGTGAAATACAATAACATTTTTCATCAAGGACTACTAACTACAAACTAATAGAGAAACAAGTAACTAAACTAAACCACTTTTCTAGAATGATGCAAGATTACCACACTACCTAGGGATGATTCTACATCACACGCTTGGAGTTGATAAAAAAAGATCCCCTCATTTTCCAATACAAGCTACCTCTAACTTGGAATTCCAACATGCTACTTCATCAACTCATTCTTTCCACATCTTCAGGTGTACCTCAAGTAATCCACCCTATGTGCTAATTTCTCTAGCACTATTTGACATTCAATTCCATCAATCATATTTTGTAGTATTTTTATTTTACTTGTATTCAATCACAATATTCTCTATCCCTCACATCTATTAGCCTCCTTTTTGGTTGCCACATACTCTTCTATTACATTCTTTAATGTTGCATGTTCCTCAATAACAATCATTATAATCTTATTTCTTTTCCTTGTCCTTTGGGTGAGACTTATATCCTCCAATTCCATTATCTATGGCACCTCTTTTACATTTGCAATGTTGTTTGGTCATCCAATTATGTTACACATCTTTGGAATCAATGCATATCACTCTTCTCAAACACACACCCTTGTGCTGCTATAGAATTATCCCTTGCAAAGCCACATAACACCTTATCATAATATGCTCCTATGATGGACCTCACTAAATTATTCATAATCATTACTCCTTGTTCTATAGTCACAATCTCCATCTCGAACATCATAGTTTCACTCTTCTTCCATTCTACCCCTTTTGTTCTTCCCTTGCTTCTTTATTTACCTTCATTCAATCTAAAATATAGTACATATATCATCCACAAGATTTTCAAAGATCAATGTTAGCCACAACATAACACAAAGCCCAATATAGTGTGTAATGTATCATCAATGAAAAACCTATACTTACAAATTCAAAGGGTTAAATAATAGAGAAACCTCCATGTGGTTCTCAAAAATTATACATGTGGAGTTGAGTGAGATAAAATTAATTTAGTTCACTTATTTTTTCTTCTTCTATAGTGTTTAATGCCATTAATTAGATGGAGGCTCAAGGCATCCTTGTGGGTCTTGAAAAATCCTATGAACTAGGTTGGAAGAACGGAAGGTCTCATGAATCTTCTTGGAGGTTGGTGTATTTTTTGGAGTAGATTCTTTTTCTTTCATGAAAATTTAAAATTCCATATCTTTTATTCATATTCTTCGAGAATGGAACATTGTTGTGGAATTTTTGATGAAATAGGTCTCTCAAGTGAATTGCATTTGGAACATCATAGATTAGAAGTATTTGTATTATGCTCAATGTTTATATTTTCTTCATCTCCTTCAGAATGATTTGGTTTGATCTTTCTTGTCTTTTTAAATCATTAAGATATTATGTTTTGTTATTTTGTGGATTTCTTTGTTTCTTGAAAGTGGTGGATTTGTTAAACATCTATTTAAAAAAAATTCTTTGAACTTGAATGATGCGTATCACTCTTTCAAAATCTCTATGATTCTTAATCCATATATATATTAATCCATTTTTGCAAAAAATAAAATAAAATGAGTTGATCCTTATATTTAATAGCTTGTTTTTACAAAAATATTATGTTGTGTTTTAGTTGTACCATGTGGTAAACATTGACTATTGTTACTCTTAGGGGTGAGGGGCCAATAGTTGTGCATGGTCAAATTGTTATTATAGTACTTGTTCTTATAATATTCAATATTATCACATATTTATACTATGTATTTTAAATAAATAGTCCACATTTAAATCAAAAAATAATCAAATGTTGGTCAAGATGGACCCATACTTGAACATATGAGAACCTATGAATGCTATATAAAAATATAAATGCATTCATTAACAAGTCAAATAAATGTTTTTTCGTCTCAAATAAAATATCATAACTATCCACTATAAGTGTGTCATTTATAGAATATGATGTAAAACCTCGTCCTGCAACCTACAGGACGATGAAACACTATGGAATAATAACTAATTTTTTCCTTAAAAAGAGTAGCAATGACGAGTGAAGTAACCTACTCTAACACAAACATCCTCTAGGCCATGCAACATGTCTACATGTGAAATTCCAAAATTACAAAATTATTCTAAAACATAGTATATGGAATTAACTCCTAATAACAACATACAACAAAGCATCCACCATTCCATAATAAATCTAACACAGAAATATAATGAGCATATTTCCATAGATACAACATCATATAAACAATATATACCATTTAATCCAACAATGAATAGATCATACATAATGTTACAATTACATCACAAGGGTTTCTCCTCAATTACAAATAAGGAATACAATATATAGTGTCCACTGTTACAATGAGAAAGAGAAGTACAAATCCATAGAACCATGCAAGCTCCTTGAATAGGAAGATCTCACCATCATGAACAAGAAGAGAAACTCAATAGTGTAAGGTGCACGCCACCCAGCCATATGGTACCCGTAGGCCCAACCCCCATGCTAGGAGATAGTAACAGGTAACCAAGACAACCTACTACCTCTAAACAGAATAAAAATACAACACCACACTAAACTAGTAAATACAAACACAGGGTTACATTACTTCCAGAATCACTGAATCAAGAACAATTCATGTAAAATACAAACCGACTATTGTCATAGGAGGAGTGTCATCACAAAGGTTGCATTGGTTATCCTAAGGAGATCTTCCTATGTCCCAACCCCCATCTCGGGTTATCCTGGTAACCTCTTACGAACTCTGGCTCCACACGCACACCAGTGCGGAATCGATTATCTTTCGAGAAGAAAAGATAATGATCTTTCCATTCCAGGCCTTCCCAACTCATCTCAAGTCCAACACAAGCCCTTGAGCCAATGAGTGAGGCTAATTTCCAAGTTAAATATGTTAACTACCCATTCCCCTAATATAGGTTATTTAATTTCCACTGATTACATTGACTTCCACACAAGTTATCTTGGGACCACTTTGTGTCCCGACCCTTATTGAAAGCCACTTGCCTATCGACAACACAATAACTCATTCTACACCCAAGGGTAGATAGTGCACAAACTGATAATAACATAACACAAGAGATAACACATCCCTACTGATGTCCAATACTGAATCCAACTACATGCACTACCCAAGGAAATCTCAAGGGTGAATAACAAAAAACAACCCTTTTACAATTACAATCCAGAAGACTTACATTTTCTCAACAACAAATATTCCCCACAGTACCCAATTACAGAGATACTAGAAATTAAAATAAACAATCTCATGCAAATAAAAGTACTACTATTCAGATTTCCTAAATCCAATCAATCAATATCTCGCTCTGAAATGCATTATTCAAAACACAATTCCAATTAACAATCAACAATGAAAATATAATAATAATTTTAACTGCAATTTCACAACCACACTTAATATCAACTCAATTTCACAATTAAAAATAATTAATCTTTTGTAATTAAATAATCATTCTTTCATACATCTATTGTAATAAACCAACATTAAAAAAATATATTTAATATGTATATGTACAATTAAATATAATTATATATAAACATATCAATATATTATTTAATTATAAAATCAACTACACCATAAAAGAAAATCATTTATTTAAAAAACCCAAATCCATTTACTCAAAAAAAATAATTTAAATAATAACATCAATTTAAATAAATATATTAATTATATATATATAATTATGTATATATACATATATATGCACAATTATATATATATAATAAATATATTATCTAATATATAAAAATGAACTATATTTACAACTATACAAAACAAATATATATATAGATATAATATATATAATAAAATATATAATATATACTACGTATATTATATATATATATAAATTGTATATATTAAACAAAACACAGTGGTACAAAATTGCAAGCCTAGCCTTCCCACACAGGCAAAGCCTATGTGTGGGGGTTGGCTACTATGCAGCCTTCCCCATGGGATTGCGGCTTGTGAGCAATGTTGGGCGCTGCCCACAGTCTACATCCCTTTGTGGGGTGGCTGTGGTAGCCCCGGCCTCCACCATAACTATTGTTTAAACCTACAATTTTATTAATATAAAAATCATCGTACAATTTGACAACGGATTTTGTTCATATAAAAAAATTTAGAATAAATTTCAACATGAAAATTTTATGAAAATATACAGTCATGAATATATATAAATTTGTATATGTGTATATATATATGTTACAATATATATATATACATATATAAATATATATAAATTTATCAATGAATATTACAGTTGAACAAATTTTCACAATACTTTTCTACATGAAAAAGATTTATAAATTTATCAGAGTTTCCCTAAACTCTCAAATATTTTCTTTGAATTTCCTATTGTGTTAAAATAAATCATTTTCTACAGAGATCTATAATTTCCTTTTGTATCAATCTGTTTCAAATGACCAATTTACACAGAGGATTTAAATTGTTTTCAATAGAGGTTCAATTTTCACGACAATCTTTTAAAAACAAAAGCTGCTATAGTAATGAGAACCTCTTCTAATCTTTTCCAATTTGCATTACAATAATTAAATAACTCTTTCAAATCAAAATTAAAAAAAATTAAGGAACCTATTCTAGAAGAATCATTGCCTCGAGGATTGGTGTCAAGCTTCTCTGTAATCTTCAATTTTCCAATGTTGTCAAAGCTTCCTCCAGAAAAATTGCCACTTCCTAGAGAACAGAAACAATCCACAGCCAAGAAAATAACAAACTAGATTCCTAAAATTATTACAAAGCTTCTAAGATCTATAATTTCTTCAAACCACAAAACAATTTTTTTATTTTCCAAAAACCTTTGTTCTTCTTTTTCCCATGAAAACATCTTCCCCTGTTTTCCCAATTTCAATCAATCTAGTCTATAAATCAATTTTAATAAAATAAGAAAACAAATCCTTCTAATTTCCAGTTCACATAACAAATATCTCTTATTTTAACAAACCAAGATATTTCCAAGATCTTTTCCCAAATATGCATTTAAAATTAAAACAATTTATTTAATCTAATTTACAATTAAATAACTTATTTATTTTAATTCCCAATTAATTTAATAATTAAAACTACTTAATAATATAACTTAAATTAATTTGATTAATTTATAATAAAATATCCATATCAATTAAATACTTAATCGCACATATAATTTAATCCATACAATCTAAACTTGCATAATAATTAAAATACCAAGACCAACATGGATAAGGAACATAACCAACATACGAACTAACAACACACTATGCTTGGGTAATGGTTTGACTAGGTAGCCCATTACTATCTTCCAATCATTACTATTGAGTAGTGGACATGCTCAGACCTATGAAACTAGGTGAAGTTGTCCTATACTTGCAAACCTACAAACAAAGCAAATGTCATACATGTATCCAAATAATAATTCATACACACCGTGAAGAAAGAAACGCGGAAATCACAGGGAACTCACAAGCGAGTGATGCAATACCATTTTCTTCACCAATAAAATGTCACATCAACTAATGAGATAATATATCAATTAAACTACAATAAGCATATAAAGCAATGTCATCACAACTAAGCACCTATGTAAACGTAAAGCATTTTAAACATAATCACCATGCATATATGTATCATCACATCCATATAGTCTATCATCACTCCACTGTCAATGATAGAACAACCATAACATAAAATAAGGTCCAACAAAGTATCTAAGCTATCATGAAAAACATAACAAAACGGAGGGGTGTCACATCCTCCCCCCTAGGATTAGGCTTACTCCTAGAAGCCTGCAAACAAGTAAGGGTAGAGCTCCCTCATCCTGGTAGCATCTTCCCATGTAGTAGAAGTATCAGTATCTCGACCCCTAAGGATAAACTCCTAATGCTGAAGGATGTGCATGGTTCCCAAAGAACGATTTCTGACCTCCACCAGAAACCTCTCCAACTGCACCCCGGTACTCGATCTGGCGAGTATCCACTGCAGTAAACACCCTATGTGATCCATTTGCATCACCTATTGTCATCTCTAAAGTTGTGGGCCTCTGATTATATCTAGATGTGTACTTATTGGGACACTACCGAGCTATGTGACCCTGTTGGCCACAAGAAAAACACCCGATACCCCTGCCAAAACCTCTACTAAAGTCTCTATCACCTGAAGGTACACTAGACCATGGAAAACTACTCCAAAAGGTGCACTAGACTATTGACCACTAACCCTAAAGGTAGACTGAGTACTCTGTGTCAGTTGTGCATTACTAAAGCATTTGACATGCCTCCAGTTCCTATCACCCCCTGACTAATAACTATCACTCTGTCTAGGTGGAAAATCCTTTCATTTTCCCTAAGAGTTCTGGTACTGTCCACTCTATGCACTAGTTGGTCTAGCACCTTGAGTCTATCCACTATGTGCACTAGGCCCTACAGTTGAAGTGTTGCCCACCTGTACTCCACCATGACCTCCTAAAGCATTTCCAAATTCTCCTCAATAATCCCGGCCTTATCTACCACCATCTCCATCATCTTGGGTTTGAAAACTCGTACACCTACATTGATCCAAGCATTTAAGCCCCTAAGAAAGTGTTGCACCAACATGCCCTCGTCATCCCCAATACCTGCATACTGTTTGAGCTTGTAAAAAGGATGCTCATATTATTCCACTAACATAGTCATATGTCGTAGAGTATGAAACTCATCACCATGACACTGTCACCAATTATCAGAAAGAAATCTAGCGAGGAACCTCTCTAGAAACATCTCCCAAGATATGGTACCGATATCAATATGGAGCTTCTGCTCCTCCAATCTCCATCATGTGGAAGCAAAGCCTCTCAGATGCATAATTGCACATCTGGCTCTGGTGTTGCTACCATATGGGTGCATAGTAAAGCATCTATTCAGGTCAATCAGCCAAGTCTCAACCTCTAAACTACTACCTAATACATCAAATAAGGGTGGTTGAGCTCTAAGTAAATCTCTCATGTGTGCAGCTACAACTACCTCTAACAAAGCTAGTACATCTCTCTCTCTAACAACAATCTACTCTACTTCCTGCCTCGGTCCAAGACAGGCAAGAGTATCCTCTAACAATTGACGCAACTGAGTGCCTTCAACCCTTGGTGGATCCAGATACTAAATACCGCCTTCTGGAATGTTTTGAGAAGTTTGTTGTTCCTCACAGTTTAAATCATGAGAAACATGTAGAGGTGAGTTCTGCTAGCTACCTCCATGTCTGCCTCTACGGCCACGACCACAGCCTCGACCTCTCCTAGGTGGCATGATCCTACACAAACACACCAAAGTGTAAGACAAGATATGCAACTTAAATCCTACACAAACACTTAATGGTTTCTAAATTAACCCACAGTTCCTAGTGTTTAAATCTAGGCTCTCATACCAAGTGTAAAACCCCATCCCGCAACCTGAGGATGATGCAACACTACGGAAGCACAACTAATTTTTTTCCTTAAAAAGAGTAACAATGACAAGTGAAGTAACCTACTCTAACACATACATCCTCTAGGCCATGCAACATGTCTACATGTGAAATTCCAAACTTACAAAATTATTCTAAAACATAGTATATGGAATTAACTCCTAATAACAACATACAACAAAGCATTTCGAAATTCAAAGCAATGAAGAGGGAAATGGAGCAAGATCAGAAAATCTACAGTTGAATTAGGAGTTGGAGTCGAGTTAGAAGCAAGGTAAGGATGACCAGGATGATGTGGACTCCAGAAACAAAATACAAGTGGAACTTGGGGGAAAGGAAAGTCCAGAGATTAACCCTGCTATATCCTCCACCGATAAAAATGAGAAAGCTAAAGGACTACAGGCGGCATTGGAGGCAATCGCAAACCTTGGACCTCACTGTTCAGGGTAAAACCTAATGGTAAATCATCTTTCCCTCCAGTGCAAAACATATCATCCCCAGATAGAGGTAAGTTTGCTATCTCTATTCCAAATCTGCTCATTGACCATAATATAGCCCTAATGGAATGAACTCTGGTGGGAAATTTTATGGGCCCTAGATCAAATATTGAAGTGGTCAGGGAGTTTGTTAAAAATAAATGGAGAACTAGTGGGAAAGTCTCAGTTGCTACGCTTCCAAAGGGATTTTTCACATTTGAATTTACTTGTAGAGAGGACATCATGGCTGTTAGAAGTGGAGGTCCTTGGGTGATAGGGAAATCTTCCTTGGCCCTAAAGAAGTGGTCCTCCAACTTGGATCTATCAGACTCCATTTTTGAGAATATCTTAGTTTGGGTTAGACTTCTAGGCCTGCCCTTGGAATACTGGAGTGAAGATATTTTTCATGGTATTGCGAGCTCCTTTGGTGAGCTCCTTTCTATTGACACTATGACAACAGCTAGAAAGAGACTGTTTTTGCGAGGATATGTGTGGGAGTCTCCCAGGATGTAGATCTTCCATCTTTGATTGAGATCCAATCTAAACTGGGCTCATGGGTGTAGAATATAGAGTTTGAAACCATCTCATTTTCCTATTTCAAGTGTAGGAAATCTGGTCACTGGGCAAAAAAATGCCCCCTAAATGCCACTTCAAAGATAGAAAAACCAGCAAGACTTGGAAGAAAGGTTTGGAAAAAAAAGAATGAATCAAAAGGAGAAAGGAAGGAAAATAAAGAGCAGGATCTGGTAAACAAAGAGTCCAATATTCAGAATATCTCTCCAGAGATTGAAGTGGTCATGGAGACTAAAGATGAGATCCCTAATGATTCTCTTAACATGAATCTTGTTAAAACGCCTTCATTTAAGGAAAGTGATTCCGATGAAGACACCTTGGCTGGAGAAGGTGATCTAAACCTCTCTATCTCCTTGTCCCAAATGACAGTTCCTTCTGATAGAAATGAGGAGATTCTGGGTCTGGAGGATATTCCTAGTGAGGGTTTATCTTTGGAATTGAATATTCCTCTTCCCTCCTCGTCTTCTGATAACCTTCCCCATCATAGTGTTGTGTACCTGACGGATCCCAACTTCCCAGATAGAGTTAAGGACTCCTTTGAAAATTTGGATCACACAGCCGATCTTTCCAGTAATATCTTTTATGTTCAAGAGAATGGTAATATGGACACCTTATCCTGGGAACAAAGGATCCCAACTGATAAGGACTGGGAGTCCAGCAAAGAGATGGATAGCCAAGAAGAGACTGATAAATATGAGAATATATCAAAGAAGAAGAAAGAAAAAAATAAACAATGGAAGACCCCAGGTAACATTTCTACCAAATCAAGAGTCAAGGCAGACTGTGGAGCAGTAAAGAACTCAAGAGGCAAAAAGTCTTTGAAAATGAAAAGAGAGCAGAATAACTTTTAGCATATTGCGGATGGTTCTCAAAAAAATATCCTAGAGTGTCTTAACTCCTGCAGAATCTAATGAAGATTATGTCCTAGAATATCAAGGGACTCAATAGCCCCCACAAGCAGGATGTTCTTCGCAATCTCACTAGAGATCACAAACTGAATATTCTTTTAATTCAGGAAACTAAAATGTCAAAAGAGAAAATTGAAAAGATGAAACTTTTCCAGCACAATAGTAACCATGGTGCTTCTAGAGGCATTACAACTTTCTGGAATAGCCACATAATCAAAGGTGATCCGATATTGGAAGGTACAAATCATATAGCCACTAGATTTACTCATATAAGAGATAACTTTAACTAGATTCAAGTGAATATATATGCTCCTAATGCAAAAGGAATGAGAAAATATTTTTGGCTAGAATTAGCTGACTTTAGGAGGATTTTTGAGAGAGAAGCTTTGATTGTTATGGGGGATTTTAACACACCCTTAATGAACGAAGAAAAATTTTGGGGATCCCAAATCAACTTGGAGAGCAAAGAGGATCTTCAGAATTTCATTGATAATCAAGGGTTGATTGATTTGGATCTACATGGAGCTTCCTTTACCTGGTCTAATAGTAGAAAGGGGTTGGATCTCATACAAGTTAGATTAGACAGATCTTTAATCTCCAATCATTGGTTTTTTTATTATTACTGCTCCCTTAAAGCTCTTACGAGAATTGGCTCTGATCATTTTCCTATCAGTTTCACTGCAGATCCAATAAAAAAGAAGAAGAACATTCCTTTCAGATTTGAAAAAATATCGATCTCTCATCCTGCTCTTAAAGAGGAAATAAGGAAATGGCACGGAATATAAGAATTCAAGGAACTGCTATGTTTAGAGTAGCAAAAAAATTAAGGGAAGTGAAATGTAATTTTAAAAAATGGAAAAAGGAATATTTTGGGAACATCTTTAAGATTAAGTCTGATCTCCAGATGGACCTGGGAGAAATTCAATTTAAAATATAGAAAGAGGGTTACTTGAATGACACTAAGGAAAAAGAGAATGAGATCCTTACGAAGATGCATGACATAATTGGAAAGGAGGAGGAGTTCTAGAGACAAAGAGCTAGAGCTCTTTGGTTATCTACAGGAGACA
The DNA here is from genome assembly GCA_007258455.2 of Sequoia sempervirens. Classification (NCBI taxonomy): domain Eukaryota; kingdom Viridiplantae; phylum Streptophyta; class Pinopsida; order Cupressales; family Cupressaceae; genus Sequoia; species Sequoia sempervirens. The sequence goes on along the minus strand of VDFB02261570.1, from coordinate 22,582 downwards.
GAAACAACAAATACTTTCATCTATCAGCCTCAAAACACAAAGTTGTCAACAGAATATCTCAAATAGAAGCGAATAGAACTAGGTATGAAGAGGAGGAGGATATTCGAAAGCAGGCGAGCTCCTTCTTCAAACATCTTCTTTTGGAAAGTGATGAAATAAACCAAAATGAGCAGGATCAGTTAGTCGAAGCTATACCAAGTATTATCAACCAGGAAAATAATTCCTTTATGACTGCTATCCCCACCAATGAGGAAGTCAAGAGGACTGTCTTCTCCTTTGACAAGAGTAAAGCTCTGGGTCCTGATGGTTTCCCTTTATTTTTCTTTCAATGGCTCTCGGAGATTGTTGAAGAAGATGTGGTAAATGTTGTTAAAGAATTTTTTGGATCTAGAAGTCATCTAAAGGAATTAAATGCTACCTTCTTGGTTCTTATTTCCAATAAACCTAGAGCTAATAATTTTGAGGCTTTTAGGCCTATAAGTCTGTAATTCATTATACAAAATCATTTATAAAGTCTTAACCTCTAGATTTTTAACCTTTTTTCCATCCTTGATCTCTCCTCAATAGAATGGCTTTGTCCCTGGAAGACAAATTATTGACTCTATTATTATTGTACATGAGAATATTCACTCCTTAGTTGAGTCGAAGACTAAAGGCTTTTTATTAAAGCTTGATATCTCAAAAGCCTATGATAGAGTTGACTGGACTTTCTTATTTAAAATTTTAAGGGCTTTTGATTTTTGTAATAGAGTTATTCAAATGGTGGAACAACTTGTGTCCACAGCTTCCATATCGATTATGATCAACGGCTCCCCCACCTCTTTTTTTCAAAGCACCAAAGGTCTAAGGCAGGGTGACCCTATCTCTCCTATTTTATTCACTATTATGGTTGAAAGTTTAGGCAGGAATCTAAAAAAACTGGTTGACATTAAATCTCTTTTTGGTCTCAAACCTTCTTTGGGAAATCTGGTGTGCTCCCATCAACAATTCGTTGATGACACTATGCTTATGGGTAAAGCCACAATGTCTGAAGGAAAACTATAAAACAGTTGCTTGACATATACGGAAGAGCTTCAGGACAACTAATCAACAATCAAAAAAATTCTATGTTCTTCTTCAACACTCTAGATCATAGACAGGCTAAAATTGCTAGGATTCTGGGTTGTAGGGTGGATTCCTTTCCTACCACCTACCTTGGTTTACCTTTAAGCTTGAAACATCTTGAGTCTTTTTGGCTTTCGCTGGTTGAAATATTCAGCAAGAAGCTCGTCGGGTGGAAAGGAGCCCTGCTAAGTCAAGTTGGAAAACTTCAGCTCCTCAAAGCCTCTCTCCAAAATTTGCCTATCTATGCCCTAAGCCTATTTAAGATTCCTGCTAAATTTACTGATGCCATTGAAAAAATCAAAAAATGTTTCTTTGGTCAGGTGTTGAGGAAAAAAAAAGACTTCCCTTAATTGGATGGAATCTTGTTTGCAGACCTAAAAAGGCTAAAGGACTTGGTTTAAGAAGAATCAGATCAGTTAACAAAATTCTCCTAGCTAAACAAATCTAGAGAATTTCTTCATCTTCAGGGGAGTGGATTGATATTCTGGCTCGTAAATATTTAGAAAACAACTGCTCCTCCATTATTAAGAAGGATCCCCACCTTCTTCCCAGAGGGTCTATATGCTGGAATAATATAATCAATGGAAAAAAGATTATGGATGATGGTATTAGATGGCAAGTGAGAAATGGTTATCATACTAGATTTTGGGAGGACAAATGGCTTTTTAAGGAGCCCATGATAAAAAGCAATTCCTTTAGTGATTGGGCAAAGATTTGTAAGGCACGGTTTGAAATTTATGTGAAAGACTACAGAGCGAATGGTAATTGGGGGGACTTGTGTAGTGTTAGTCAGGCTTTGGCTCCTATTCAGTCTTCTCTACTGGCTGTTAGACTTAGTTCTAAGAAATTGGATGATTGTGTGGTTTGGATTGATGAATCATCTGATAATTTTTCTGTATCTTCTACCATTGCTAGGATTACTTCTTCTCTGGACTGCCCTCCTTTCTAGTATAAAGCTTGGTTCAAACACTTGATACCTAAAATCAATATCTTTTTCTGGATCCTTTTCCAAAACAAGGTGTTCACGATTGATAACTTGTGTAAAGGATGTTTTCAAATTCCTAATAGATGTCTTCTTTGTAAGATGGAGGTCGAGTCTGTGCGTCATTTATTCCTTCATTGCTGTTTTGTTGCTTCTATTTGGGAAAAAATTATCAGGTTATGGCACCTTCCTTGGCTTTTCCCTTCGTCCATTGAAGACTTCTTCACTCAATGGAAAGCCCCAACTAGAAATCCTTTGCTCAGGATTTTCTGGGATTTATCCTTCCCCCACATGGTTTGGGGCATTTGGAAAGAATGCAACAATAGAATTCATAGAGATAAAGAAACCTCTATGGATATTGTCTTTGATAAAATTATCAAATTTTTGAAGGAAAATTTTAATGCCTTGGTTCAGAAGGATAGAATGTCTATGAAGACGATGAATTCGCCCTATGACTTTACTGTTGCTAAGGATTGGAACATAAGTCTTGAATTGCCTAGCACCACGATGAAAGCCAAGAAGGATAGAGAGGGAGTTTGTTGGTATTTTCTGCCAAATGGTTGGATCAAAGCTAACTTTGATGGTGTAGCTAAAGGTAATCCGGGGGCAGCAGGATGTGGTGGAGTCATAAGGGACTCCTTTGGAAATTTCATTGGTGTGATGGCCTCTCCTCTTGGTTCGCAAACCAATCATTTGGTGGAGGCTGTTGGAGCTTTTCACATCATAAATTTAGCCCAAAGTCTTAACATTAAAAATCTGTGGCTTGAAGGAGATTCCAAAAACATAATCGACTGCCTTTGTGGTAAGTCTCCCCCCTCGTGGACCATTAAATCATGGGTCGAGGATGCCATTTTGACTTTGGAAAAATTTGATAAAGTTAAAATTTTACATGTTTATAGAGAAGCCAATGCGGTTGCAGATTTTTTCACTAATGAAGGAGTTAGGAGTAAAGATGTACACACCTAGCTTAATATTAGTGATCTAAATTCTAATGTCTGTGCCATATTAAATTATGATAAATCACATGGAAAAGTGACATGTTATCCTTTTAATGAGGATAGGTTGGACCTTTCATATCACAATCAGTAGATTGTATGGGACCGAGCTTAGTGGCTTAATTTGCAAGAAAGCTCCACACGCTTTGTGGGTTAGATCTGGTGGGGCCAATTTTAGTAAAAATATCAATTGGGTCCACTCCACTGTGTCAGTTGAAATGGGTGGAGACAAAAAGCGAATTGAGCCGGACAGCTATGAAACACACATGAAAAATGCCAAGGCTTGGAAAAAGGTTAAAAGTGGAGGATTGCTTCCTTTCTTGGAGAAACTACATGGCTCTAACTAGGAGGATATGGATCTCTTTGTCAAGAATTGGAATAATGGGAATTTGACCCTGTTTAGCAGGAATGTGGAGCTTGGCGAAAGTTTAATCGTTGATGTTATGGGCTTATCTACTGATGGGAAGAAGTTCTTCAGGGACGGGGATTTTTTTGATGAAGCCATGATCAAACTTCCCTAAAAGGAAAAAGAAAGGCTAAGTCTTGTTAAAATTGCTAGCAACTACTTCGATGCAGACACCATAAAGGCCATTTGGAGAAAGGTTTTGTGGGTCACATGATGGAGTACATTATAGTGGATGGGCATTTCACCAGAGTTTATGGCTACCATTTTTCTCTTCTCAACCACTTTTGCTACAAGGTCAGGGTCTCTCTCCCTTATTATATTTTCTGTTCCTTGAAGAAAAGCTTGGAGGATAATAAGAAAAACCCTAAAAGATTCCCCATCCTACACACTGGGTTAATAAGGTTGATTGTTGAACATGTTCAAAATCTTCCTGCCCCTGCTATTTTGGAAACTATCCTAATTATGAGAGTGACGACATTGAGCCCAATGGCTCAGAGTATCTACCTAACTCTAGTCTAGCTAGAAATGTCCTTAGCTCGCACGCTGGCCCTTCTGGGAACAAAAACCCTACTCCCATCTCTGGTAAATCCCGGACTGAGCTTGAGCTTGATAGCCCTTCCTTTAAGAACAGATCTTATGATAAGAAACCCTGAGAAAAATACCTTGTGTCCAACTTTGAAGATTCCTCTGATTCAGAGGAGTCTGATGCCAACAAAATTGAGTTTTGCACTAAACCTCTATAGGATAAACTTGCTAAAAATGATTCCCCGTTCATTCCTATCCCTGAGAAAATTTGCCCTAATTTTGGTAAGGAGCCCTCTCTGGATGTTTTGAACCTTGCCAAAACCAACTCTGAGTCCCACTTCAAACTCTTGGAATGGACTTTCATCAAAATTAACGAGCTAAAAATAAAAAATTGGGCCCTTCAAAGCAAGATTGAAGAGTTGGGTGCTAGGATTGTAGAGATTGAGAAGAAAGATGTGGATAGTGGGGTTCATGGTCACAGCAACAGAAATATTGAGTCCAAGGTTGAGAATATAAGGAATACCATTAAAACTGTTGCTGAGAAAAATAATCGAATGGCAAGAAAAAATGCCATTATCATTAACACGATGACAGAAAAGTTAGATAAAGCCCAGCAGGGGTCTCTGGTGGTGGATCTGGAGGAAATAGAGGACAAAAGCCAAGAAATGGATGCAGGCATCTCCAAAAGAACCAGAGCCAATTTGAAGCACAAGGTCCCTCCTACTTCGAAGATGATTCAATTTTTTCAAAAGGGAGTCAATGATATGCAGAATTTGGAGGCGGATATGGAGTCTGTCCTCAAGACTCTGAGTTAATGGCTGGGGTTTTTGTGTTTTTTGTGCTATTCTTTTTGGTTTGTCCTTTCTAGACTGTCTCATGTAGTTGTTGCCGATCTTTTCTCGGACAGCTGGTCTTTTTGGTGGGACTTTTGTGTCCTCTCTTCTCTTTTGTAAACTTTGTGGTTTTGGGTCCCAGTAAAACCCGTTTTACCCTTTTATCAAAAACATACAACAAAGCATTCACCATTCCATAATAAATATAACACGTAGAAATGTAATGAGCATGTTTCCATAGATACAACATCATATAAACAATATATACCATTTAATCCAACGATGAATAGATCATACATAATGTTACAATTACATCACAAGGGTTTCTCCTCGATTACAAATAAGGAATACAATATATAGTGTCCACTATTACAATGAGAAAGATAAGTACAAATCCATAGAACCACACGAGCTCCTCAAACAATAAAATATCACCATCACGAACAGGAAGAGAAACTCAATAGTGTAAGGTGCACTCCACCCAGCCATATGGTACCCGTAGGCCCAACCCCCATACTAGGAGATAGTAACAAGTAATCAAGATAGCCTACTACCTCTAAACACAAGCAAAGTACAAAACCACACTGAAACAATATATACAAACATAGGGTTACATTGCTTCCAGAATCACTAAATGAAGAATAATTATTGTATAATACAAACCGACCGTTGTCATAGGAGGAGTGTCATCACAAAGGTTGCATTGGTTATCCTAAGGAGATCTTCCTAGGTCCTAGCCCCCATATTGGGTTATCTTGATAACCTCTTACGAACTCTAGCCCCACAAACACACCAGTGCAGAATCAATTATCTTTCGAGAAGACAAGATAACGATCTTACCATTCTAGGCTTTCCTGACTCATCTCAAGTCTAACACAAGCCCTTGAGCTAATGAGCGAGCCTAATTATCAAGTTAAATATGTTAACTACCCATTCCCTAATGTAGGTTATTTAATTTCCACTGATTACACTAACTTCCACATGAGTTATCCTAGGACCACTTTGTGTCTCGGCCCTCATTGAAATCCACTCCCCTATCGACAACACAATAACTCATTCTACACCCAAGGGTAGATAGTGCACAAACTAATAATAACATAACACAAGAGATAACACATCCCTATGGATGTCCAATACTAAATCCAACTAGATGCACTACCCAAGGAAATCTCAAGGGAAAATAACAAAGCAACAACCCTTTTACAATTACAATCTGGAAGACTTACATTTTCTCAACAACAAATATTCCCCACAGTACCCAATTAAAGAGATACTAGAAATTAAAATAAACAATCTCATGTAAATAAAAGCACTACTATTTGGATTTCCTAAATCCAATCAATTAATATCCCGCTCTAAAAAACATTATTCAAAACACAATTCCAATTAACAATCAACAATGAAAATATAATAATAAGTTTAACTACAGTTTCACAACCACACTTAATATCAACTCAATGTCACAATTAAAAATAATTAATCTTATGTAATTAACTAATCGTGCTTGCATACATCTATTGTAATAAACCAACATTAAACAATATATTTAATATGTATATATACAATTAAATATAATTATATATAAATGTATAAATATATTATTTAATTATAAAATCAACTACACCATAAAAGAAACTCATTTATTTAAAATCCAAAATCCATATACTCATAAAAAAATATTTAAATAATAGCATCAATTAAAAATATATATTTAATTATATATATAATTATGTATATATACATATATACACACAATTATATATATATATATATATATATATATATATATATATATATAAATCAACTATACTTACAACTATACAAAACAAATATATATATATAGATATAATATATATAATATACATTATATAATAAAATATATAATATATACTACATATATTATATATATATTAAACAAAACACACAGTGGTACGAAATCACAGGCCTGGCTTGCCTGCACAGGCAAAGCCTGTGTGTGGGGGTTGGCTGCTATGTAGCCTTCCCCACAGGGTTGCAGCCTGTGAGCAATGTTGGGCACTACCCATAGTCTGCATCACTTTGTGGGGTAGCTATCGTAGCCCCAACCTCCACCATAACTATTGTTTAAACCTATGATTTTATTAATATAAAAATTGTTGTACAATTTGACAACAGATTTTGTTCATATAAAAAATTTCAAAATAAATTTCAACAGGAAAATTTTAGGAAAATATACAGTCATGAATATATATATATATAAATTTATCAATGAATATTATAGTTGAACAAATTTTCACAATACTTTTCTATAGGAAAAAGATTTATAAATTTATCAGAGTTTCCCTAAACTCTCAAATATTTTCTTTGAATTTCCTATTGTGTTTAAATAAATCATTTTCTATAGAGATCTATAATTTCCTTTTGTATCAATCTATTTCAAATGACCAATTTACACAGAGGATCTAAATTGTTTTCTACAGAGGTTCAATTTTCACAGCAATCTTTTAAAAACAAAGGTTGCTACAGTAATGAAAACCTCTTCTAATATTTTCCAATTTGCATTACAATAATTAAATAACTCTTTCAAAACAAAATTCGCAAAAACAATTAAGGAGCCTGTTCCAGAAGAATTGTTTCCTCGAGAATTGATGTCGAGCTTCTCTGTAATCTTCAATTTTCCAATGTTGTCAAAGCTTCCTCCAGAAAAATTACCACTTCCCAAAGAATAGAAACAATCCACAGCCAAGAATATAACAAATTAGATTCCTAAAATTATCAAAAAGCTTCTAAGATCTACAATTTCTTCAAACCACAGAACAAATCTTTTATTTTCCAAAAACCTCTGTTCTTCTTTTTCTCATGAAAATAACTTCCTCTATTTTCCCAATTTCAATCAATCTCTATGTAAATCAATTTTAAGACAATAAGAAAACAAATCCTTCTAACTTCCAGTTCACACAACAAATATCTCTTCTTTTAACAAACCAAGATTTTTCCAAGATTTTTCCCAAATATGCATTTAAAATTAAAATAATTTATTTAATCTAATTTACAATTAAATAACTTATTTATTTTAATTCTTAATTAATTTAATAATTAAAATTACTTAATAATATATCTTAAATTAATTGAATTAATTTATAATAAAATCTCCATATTAATTAAATACTTAATCACACATATAATTTAATCCATAAAATCTAAACTTGCACGATAATTAAAATACCAAGACCAATATGGATAAAGAACATAACCAACATATAGACTGACAACACACTGTGCTAGGGTAATGGTTTGACTAGGCAGCCCGTTACTATCTCACAATCATTACTGTTGAGTAGTGGACACACTCAGGCCTGTGAAACCAGGTGAAGTCGTTGTCCTGTAGTTGCAAACCTACAAACAAAGCAAATGTCGTACATGTAACCAGATAATAATTCATACACACCATGAAGAGAGAATTGTGGAAATCACAGGGCACTCGCAAGCGAGTGATGCAATACCGTTCTCTTCACCAATACAATGTCACATCAATTGGCGAGGTAATATATCAATTAAACTACAATAAGCATATATAGAAATGTCATGACAACTAAGCATCTATGCAAACATAAAGCATTTTAAACATAATCACCATGCATATAATGTATCATCACATCCATATAGTCTATCATCACTCCACTTTTAGTGATAGAACAACCATAACATAAAATAAGGTCCAACAAAGTATCTGAGCTATCAAGAAAAACATAACAAAACAGAGGGGTGTCACATATGGTGCTTATTTAATAAAATAAGACACTTATTTAAACAAGTATTATAATCATAGTGCAAAAATATTGTTCTTATGTGTACAACTATTGGGATAGCAATGTCTATGCATTTGAGTATTTCATATTAATAGTTTGTCTTATCGGAAATATAAAAGGTGAGCATAATAAATGCCTTGTATTTTCTCATGATTTATTTGAAAGATTGTCAAAAAATTTATTACTCAACTATTGGTCCATTTTTGTTAGATAAAGTTGAATTTTAAATAATCATGTGTTGTTTTTGTAGTAACAAATAGCTTTTTTGTGTTCAACTATTGGTCTATTTGTGCTAGATATAAAAGTTAGAGATAACAAAGATTGGAAGTTGTCATTAGGTTATTGGCTCATTTAGATTGCATATAACTTATATTTTAAATAAAAATGTGATATTTTACAAGCAATAAATGATATTTTTTTGTTCAACTACTAGGGGTACCATGATTAAGTTTCAGTAGAATTATTTAAAAAACAAAAATTTGGACACTTTTCATAGATGTGTTGATGTGGAAAGTTGCATGATGAGTCACACCTCCAAACCTTAGTTATAGATAGATAATAGGACAATCCACATTTAAAAAAATAAAAATAAAGGTCCTATGATATTCTATACAACCGCAACATGCTCACAAAACTAACCTACATGACTACTAGACCCTATCCCCTATTATAATTTTTTCCCTGCATTATGAGCAGCTCGTTGTTTTGTAATTTTTAGCTTTAACCTATTAAAAATAAAAAGTTAAGTAAATTATTTGTTATGTGTTATCTTTAGAGGACAAGGTATTTATTCCCTTTTATAAGGGATCGAAGAATATAATTTTACGTAAAAGTAACAGTAAGGGAGAAGATCAAGTTACCGCCACCCATTGAATAACTGCCACCTCCATGCTCACTCCACCTCCCAAAAAATAATTCACTTTGATCCATTAAAAAACTTTTTTTTATCAAATAAAAAATTGCAACAACACCAATGGTCACTCATAACATAATGTGTAATTGACCAATCATAATAGACAGCTAAACATGCATTTGCATTTATAAAAAAAGTCAACTTGCACATAAAAAGGCTCATTTACAAATTAATAGGAAACTTTTATTGTTACAAATACCCCCACTTGCAAATGTTTATCTTTCATTACATATTATCTTAACAACTACACATTCACACTTAATGGTGCTTTACATGACATAATCACAATCTCCTATGAAGTCTATGGGATTTGAAATGCACAGTTTTCCACACACTCCCTGGCAGATACATGTATTTACTTCATTTCCTATAGGTACCTACACAATTAAATACTGGTGTAAGGCTCCCCAAATAAACATCAAATCCAAATATAATGCAGAATTCAGTCATATCATCTTTAAAATCCTACGTAATTGGTAGTTACAAATTCAAATGCTCAAACAAATTCAAATTTGAAACACAACAACCAAATTGCATTCAATTGGCAGATTCGACAGGCATCCTCTGCACATTCCTCCAATATCCCAAGTTTTAGGTTGGTACTTTATACATTCTACTTATAGTTATTTTCATGAACTCTGCATTTAACATTTATACTTATGCAATGTATTTTTACTTTGCTTTATAAGTAAATGAAAGGTCTTTTTTGGTGACAAGTTTTTCCTTACAAACCCCATTTACAAATTCAATAATTTTTGTGTTCATTTTCTATTTTTGGTCATTTCTCATGGTTTATTTATATGTATATACGTGTGTATATATATATATATGTGCATATATACATGTATATATACACATGTCTGTATATATGCATTTAATATATGTGTATATATGTGTATTATGTATTTAAAAACATATACACAAATATATATGCATATACATACATATAGATACATACATATAAATACATATATACATGTATATATATATGTATATACATACACAAACACACATATATATACGTATATAACTCTATTTTCGTTTGACCTCTATTTAAATACATATTGTTTGGCTATCCAATACAATAGACTAGCATTTGTTTACTGTAAAATGTGTTACTATTTTTCTACTTTCCATTGCACATATAGCAGGCCAGCATACATATATTTGTCATTTTATATTTTGTGTCTCTTGTTCATTCAACAAATCGATATATATGTGTGTATCATTTTCCTATCCTTTCAAAATGTGAATAATGGTACTAGTTAATCATTTTCTTCTGCACCTTATTGAATTTGTAAATGAATGTGTACATATATATATATATAACACATAGCTTATTGAATTTGAAAATGAATGTGAACAATGTTATATATATAACATTGTACACATTCATTTACAAATTCAATAAGATGTGTTTGAATTTGTAAATGAATGTGTGCAATGTTTTTTACATAACATTGTACACATTCATTTACAAATTCAATAATATGTGTTTGAATTTGTAAATGAATGTGTACAATGTTTTTTATGTAACATTGTACACATTCATTTACAAATTCAATAAGTTGTGTGTTTGAATTTGTAAATGAATGTGTGTACAATGTTATATATATATATATATATATATAACATTGCACAAATTCATCTACAAATTTTGTGTCTCTTGTCTCTTGTTCATTTGGTAGATCACTATATATGTGTTTTCTTTGCCTATCCTTTCAAAATGAAAACAATAGTACTAGTTAATCCTTTTCTTCTACATCTTTCAGGACCCATGAAGGGTTTATTTGCTGATTGAAAAATTATTGCTACTTATTTATGAGATAAATCATTCCTCTTCAATGCCTTTTCGCCATGTATTTTTTGAATTTTTCGGCTTATGGTGGTTGGTTTTTCCCATGAGTTTTTTGGAGTTAAATGAATATTTCCTACTTTCCATTTATTATATGCCATATATGTTAAAACACTTGCTTGGTTTTTTCCTAATACATGTGCTTAAGGAATTAATCTCATGAACCCTTGCCTGGTTTATTCAGCATCTATCTAAAAGTGCACTTATGTATTCTTGTGAGTAAGGAATTATTGTCATGAAACCCTTGGTTACTTTTTTGTGCATATTTCTAAAAACCCAAGTCTGTAATCATTCTACCTTTGTTGAAACTTATATTCTATCACTGTTGAATACAACACAACTTCTTTCATTTACTATAAATATGTGTCTTATATGTTCATGGATACATATGTGTCTATACATATAATTACACAGATATATGTATATATTTAAAAAAAATTGTACATATATATATTGATATATATAAGTAAATATATATACATATATATAGATATATATATGTATATGTACAGATATATGTATACAATATGTAACTATGTAATTATATGTATACACAGATACATGTATACATATATCTATACAAATGCATATACATACATCTATATGTATGTATATATATATATGTAAACCCAAATAAAATGATAGAAAAGAATGGGATACCCAATAAAAAACCATTAGTCATATGCAATAATCAGAACAAACAAAAATAGACAATATTTATTGAAATAAATAAAAAGACATACTAGTTAGTGAACAATAAAGAACAAGTAATTGAAAATTAGAGCCATATGAACAAAAAATCCTTAATTATTTGGTGTGTTGACAAACACATCTACCTAATTTCCCACCATGAACATTGTTGCACCACCTCTCCTTGTTCTCTCGTGCCTACAAAAAAATATTTGCAACCACAGGTAGTAACAACTGAGGCTAGTAACATACAAACATCATATGAACTTTGCATTAATGCATGTACAACAACACAAAATTAATCAAGTTCAACATATTAAAAGTTCCATATGGAAAACATAAATATATGTAAAAACATATAAGTGTTAATAGAATTGTATACAAATATTTATTCAACTTATATTCATTGTTTCTCATCACCCTTGGATATATGAGGAATGTGCAAAGGATGCCATTCAATGCTCTGAAGTATGGAGAGGATATTACCAGAGGAGAATAATTGTGAATGTTGTTGGCTGTTGTCGGGCTCTTATTTAGAAATTTGAATCTGACAATTGAATGCATTCAATTTGATTGTTGTGTTTTGAATTTGAATTTGTTAGAGCATTTGAATTTGTAGCTACCAATTACATAGTTTTTTAGAGATGATATGACTAAATTCTGTATTATATTTGGATTTTATGTTTATTTGGGGAGCCTTATATATCTCTAATTTTTTTCATGTTTGTATGCATGCATACAGTCATAGAAACATTTAAACATACATGCATACATTCATAGAAACATAAGCATAGATGCATGTATTCATATAAACATATACATACATATACATTGCAAAACAAAAAAAACACCTAAATGTGTCACTATTAACATTTAATTAAAACTATTTTATCATTCAAATCCACTCAAAAGTCAATGGGTCTAATTCACGTTAGCACCTTATAAAATTATTTTGGCACCCATTAAAAATCACTCCTACACATTAATCACCAAACATTAGCACCAGACACCAAATACATTACACCCCAATTAAACTTCATTTGGGTTCTAATTAATGCATATGACTAATGTTTTTTTTTGGTATCCCATTCTTTTCCATCATTTTACTGCATGCTCTCTCTAGAAGGTTCTCATGATGATGGAAGTTATATACATACATGCATACATATATATATGCATGTATGTATGTATGTATGTGTATACATAACATACATACATACATAAATACATATATATATAAACACACGTGTGTATACATACATATATAATTTATTTCCATCATAATAAAAATTAGGAGTACAATTGTTTGCATTTTGAAAGGAGAATGATGTTTGTTGTTACCTCACACCATGGATACACAACTTATTCAATTTGTAAATGAATGTGTACAATGTGGGGAAAAAACCATCACCATGACTCGACAAAATCAAATAGCACATGGCAAAAAGGCATTGAAGAGGATTGATTTGTTTCATAAACAAACAATAATAATTTTTCAATCAGCGAATAAACCCTTCATGGGTCCTGAAAGATGTAGAAGAAAATGATTAACCAATACCATTGTTTGCATTTTGAAAGGATAGACAAAGGATACACACATATTTATCGATTTGTTGAATGAACAAGAGATAAGAGACACATAATTTGTAAACTAATGTGTACAATGTTTTATATATATATAACATTGTACACATTCATTTACAAATTCAAACATACAGCTTATTGAATTTGCAAATGAATGTGTACAATGTTATATATATATTACATTGTACACATTCATTTACAAATTCAATAAGTTGTGTTATAATATATATATATATATAACTAACATTGTACACATTCATTTACAAATTCAATAAGTTGTGTTATAATTTATATATATATAACTAACATTGTACACATTCATTTACAAATTCAACAATATGTAGGAGAAAATGATTAACCAGTACCATTGTTTGCATTTTGAAAGGATAGGCAAAGGATACACATATATTGATTTGCTGAATGAACTTGAGACAAGAGACATTGAATTTGTTAAATGAATGTTTAAGAGAGAAAAAAATTAAGGAGTATGCACAGATCTAAAAGGAATTAGTCATAGTAATTAAATCAATTTTGTGAAGAGAATTACAAGAGATAAACATACCACTAATGATTCTATGAAGAGCATAAAATGAATAAGAAGCAACAATTTTGTATGGTAAGGAGCAACAATTTATACTATGAAGAGCACATTAGGAAACTAAACTATGATATATATATATATATATATATATATATAACATTGTACACATTCATTTACAAATTCAAGCACATAACTTATTGAACTTGTAAATATGTACAATGTTATATATATTATACACATTCATTTATGATTGTTAAATGAATGTTTAAGAGAGAGAAAATTAAGGAGTATGTATAGATCTAAAAGGAATTTATATGATAGTAATTAAATCAATTTTCTGAAAAGCATTACAAGAGATAAACATACCACTAATAATTCTATGAAGAGCAAAACAATGAATAAGAAGCGGCAATTTGGTATGGTAAGGAGCAACAATTTATACTATGAAGAGCAACCAATTGTGAGCTCCATCACTATTTCTTTAGCTTATGCAAGTAGCACTTCATGCACAATAACATATATGCAACTTAGCAATGGGAATGCAAAACAATCAAACTTATCCCTCAGCAGCTAAAATGTTAGCTCAGTTTACACAGATAAGGAACTGTCGTATACAATAATACTAATAGTCATAGATAACTATAACAAGATTCTTTTGAAGTAACAATATGAAGAAAACTGAATCATTGAATAATCTCTCTCAGATTTATAAATTTGCATGCACTAAATTATTTAAATCATTATAGAAAGGAAAGAATTTAGAAGAAAAAAAGGATAGTATAATCAACTTGACATGTTATCAACAAAACAAAATTCCTAAAATAGAAAAGTAGCATTAGGCTTTCAAAATGACAATCCTTAGTAGTAAATCATTCCACTTAAATAGGCCTGCCTATGCAAAATGAAAATAATGCATATTACATACATCCAGCACATCACTTAAGATAGCGTGACAAAATTCTATTGGAAGTCCACACTCACATAATTTGAACCCAAGCATCCTGTAATTCATGTTTTGCAAATGGATTCATTACAACCATCTAGGTCAACCTCATATTTCCTTTCCTATAGAAGGAATCAAAAGAAATTTCTAGATTCAAATTCTTACCTGGGCCATTGAAATGTCCACAACATTTTCTACAAGCGTAAGTAGCACCATGGAATAATTCAATAAGCTATGTGTTTAATAATTAAAGAACTAAAAATTGCATACAATGATGAAATTTTCAATTTACAGGTAGGATGTTGAAAGAATTGCTGCAAAACTTAGGAGAATTCGATTTCTAGATCTTATAGAAAGTTTAGATGTTTGTAAATTACCCTTTTCTATACAAAATAGGAAAGTGTTTATTGCGTACATGCTTAAGATAAAGCTTTTTTCCCAACATATTATCCACCATTTTTCAGGTGTAACGCTTAAGTGTAAGAATTTCTTTCATAGTCATACAGAATATATATAACTAACCTTGTACACATTCATTTACAAATTAAATAAGTTGTGTGTTTATACACACACACACACACATATATATATACATACACATATATGTACAGAATATATATACACCTACAGACATATATATGTATATATGAGTGTGTCTATGTGTGTATATATATACACAGATAGACACACTCATATATAGACATATATACATATATAATGAAAATGCAAGCTGAGAGATAACCAAAAATATTAAATGAAAAAATAGATTTTTGAAATTGTAAATGGGTTTTGTAAGGAAAAACCCATCACCAAACAAAGACCTTCATTTACTTATAAAGTAAAGTAAAAAGATAGTGCATAAATATAAATTTTAAATGCACAACTCATGAAAATAACTGTAAGCAAAATGTACAAAGCGTATTGTACAATAAATGAAAGAAGTTGTGTTGTATTCAACAACGATAGGATATTAATTTTAACAGAGGTAGATCAATTACAGACTTGGGTTTTTAGAAATGTGCACAAAAAAGTAACCAAGGGTTTCATAATAATAATTCCTCACTCATAGGAATATAGAAGTGCATTTTAGATAGATGTCGAATATTCCAGGCAAGGGTTTCATGAGATTAATTCCTTAAGCACATGAATTTGCAAAAAACCAAGAAAGGGTTTTCACATATATGGTGTATTTTTTTCAGAAATGTAGGGGTTTCATAATAATAATTCCTCACTCACAGGAATAAAGAAGTGCTTTTTTAGGTAGATGTCGAATATTCCAGCAAGGGTTTCATGAGATTTGGAAAAAAAAAGAATTTTTTTTCACAAAAAATGGCATATAATAAATGGGCTTGCCGATTTATGCCCTTATTCACACATGGGTTTTTTATAAAAAACTCGATGCAGACCAAAAAATATTTTTTTGCAAACATGTGATCAAACCCATGAAATTCCTCTATCATTTCTATAGACAAAATCATGAAACAATCAACTTTTTTAGTTCATGAGCGTGCGCTAAAATGGGGAGAGGAAATCATTTAACCCCAAAAAAACCATGTGTAAAACACCAACACCATAACCTGATAAAATCAAACAAATGGCGAAAAGGCATGTAAGAGGAATGATTTATTTCATAAACAAGTAGTAATATTTTTTCAATCATTCAATAAACCCTTCATGGGTCATG
The DNA here is from genome assembly GCA_007258455.2 of Sequoia sempervirens. Classification (NCBI taxonomy): domain Eukaryota; kingdom Viridiplantae; phylum Streptophyta; class Pinopsida; order Cupressales; family Cupressaceae; genus Sequoia; species Sequoia sempervirens. The sequence goes on along the minus strand of VDFB02261570.1, from coordinate 5,739 downwards.
AAAGATGTAGAAGAAAATGATTAACCAGTACCATTGTTTGCATATTCAAAGGGGAATGATGTTTTTGTTACCTCAATGTGTGCAAACCAACATGAGTCGTGGAGAGTCGTCGCTATTTGTAGAAGTTTCCATCCCCGAGAACCTTCCAGAGAGCGCGTGGTAAAATGAGGGAAAAGAATGGATACCCAAAAATATAACATTAGTCATATGCATTAATTGGACCCAAAATGAAGTTTAATTGGGGTGTAATGTGTTTGGTGTCTGGTGCTAATGTTAGGTGATTAATGTGTAGGAGTGATATTTAATGGGTGCCAAAATGATTTTATAAGGTGCTAATGTGAATTAGACCCATTGACTTTTGAACGGATTTGAATGATAAAATAGTTTTAATTAAATGTTAATAGTGACACATTTAGGTTTTTTTTAAAAAAATTGGTGGTTATAGCTCGCAGATACTAGGACGTTAGGTGGTAGTGAGTAGACGACACCTCTAAAAGGTGACTTTTTGACCCCCGTGCACATATCCAACGCTCTCTCACTCAACCGAAATTCCCACAAGCCAAAGCCCTAGTTATAAGCACTTAACTCGTGAGTGAAATAAAACCCATAAAAAAAAAATTCAATTCAACATGTGGTTTGAATTCTATGGCTGCACGAAGTTAGCCCTGGCAGATACTAGGTCTTCTCCCCTAACCATATTTCATACTCTTGGGATGCTTGTTTTACTAGTTCCACATGCACCATCATTAAAGTTCTAAATCATCCCATCCAAAACAATAAATGGTTTAACTATAGCCATGCCTTTCCAAATCTCATCGTTATTTCATCACAATGTGGATTTAGAGAATAACAGTTGAACCATTAATGTCACCAATGATTCACAACAAATTAGGCCAACAAAGTTCATACAAAAGACAAGTATCAAAGAAGAAAGTTCATTTCAATTCCCAGCTGAGGCATAATGCTAACGAACCCTCGCCTGATTTTCCTCCCAACACAAGTTGGCCTGCCTTTCGTTAAACACTTCACGACTACACCCAATTCAATTCATATCATCAATGTACATTCTTGTCCTTAAAATCTACTAAGAAATTAATTGCAATACCTGATTACCTCAATTTAACGTGCTTAACCTTTTGGGATCCACCAAGCAAGTGTTAAATAGTTACACACACACCTTGCTCAAAATCTTCTATATATTCTTCGTCTTGTTGTTTAGCTGGAATGAGCTATGGAAGCCCAACATTATCTTCATATCGCCGTGCAAAGGCAAAGCAATCCAGCACTAGAGATAACATCCTGATTTTGGTTCTCTCCATTCTCAATGATATCCCATACCCTAATTGTATAATCACTACCATATTAATCCATTTTATACTTTTTTTAAGTATAATTTATTTCTACAAATATGGTAATGCAGTCATTTGTAAAAATTAGGTCAACATATTCCATAATAATTTTATTACACTATTCAATATATGCAACAATGGATTTTCTTCTGGGATAGAAAATTTTCTGATGAGGCTGTTATTAGGTTTCCCAAAAAAGATAAGGAAAAGAGAGAGCTGGTTAAAATATCCAGCAGCTACTTTGAAATTGACACTATTAAGGCTTTATGGAGGAAGGTGCTCAAGGTTATAATGGAATACATCACGCTAGATGGCAGATTTACAATAGTTTACGGCTACCATTTTGTCCTCCTCAATAATTTTTGCCATAAGGTAAGGATTTCCTTCCCTCACTATCTATATTTCTCCTTGAGTAATAGCTTGGAAGACCATAGGAAGAATCCTAGGAAGTATCTGGTCATGCATACTAGACTCATCCAACTTATTTATGATCATTTTAAAAATATGTTAGCTTTGTCTAACCCTGTCCTGACTTTGGCCTTTAAAGACTATGATACTAAGAATAGCATGTCGGAGGAGAAAGATAACCTAGACCCTGATTGGATTGAGGAAGACCCACCCTCCCCCAAAAATTCAGGTAAGAAAACCCATCTGAGCAAGCCCTTGTTTAAAAAAGATGGCTTTGTGAAAACCCCCTATTGTCTTTGATCAAAAAGTGAGACTTAAGATTAAGGACCCCCTACTAAAAAATTGGTTTCTTGCTTTGAGGACTCCCTAAAGGATATAATTGAAACCACTAAAGCTAGTGAGGATTCCTACATCTCTTACACTACTACGAATAGAGAAGACAAATCTAGATTTCCTAGAAACCTTAACCCTAAAGACCACTACTTTAAGTTTGACCGGGAGTTTCCTAATGATATTTTAGCCATTGCTAGAAATGGGGTTGTTGATTATTTCAGGATTATGAAATGGGTCTTTCACGAGATAAAGGACCTCAGCTTAAAGAAGAAGGCTCTTACTAGTAAAGTGGAAGAATTGCAAGCTAAAGTTGCTACCCACAATTCTGCTAAGGTTGTTTGTACCAAGGATAACATGAGGGAGATGCTTGAGTGCCTTCAATGAAATATTGAGCTCACGGAAAAGATGAAAAAGGATAATGAGGTTAAGGTTAAGGTCTTAGAGGGAGAAATTAGTAAAATTAGGGACACCATTAAAACTATCCTGGAGCAGAATCACAGAATTGATAATCACAATGCAACTATTATGAGCACTATGGTTGAGAAAACAAATAACTTCAGGCAGGGCTCTCTAGTGGTGGATTTGGATATGAACAAGAAGAAAAACAGGATTGAAGATGCTGGCACCTCAAATAGGATGAGAGCTCACCTAAAGAGAAAGATTGTTTCTATGCCCCAGAAGATTCAAGCTCTCAAAAAGAGCACCCAGGATATGTGCAACCTTGAAGCTGAGATTTTTGATACTTTAAAGTTCTTAGGTTAGTTATGGTTTTGCATTGGTTTTTGTGCTAGTCTTTGTTGGCTACGGGCTTGTGACTGTGGTCTCTTCTATTCTTTTCTATTTTGAAGTCATCCTATTTTTTTGGTTACTGTTATGCTTTATGTTTATTTAACTTGTAAACTTTGTGGTTTTGGGTCCCTGTAAAACCCATTTTTTCCTTTATCAAAAACAATAGATTTTATGTAATTTATTAATGAAAATTTGCTTCAAACTTTTTAGGAACAAAGTTTAAAGTTGCTTCAATGAATATGTGTTTTTTCTTCAATAAACACATATTCATTGATGTGGTCCCAAAACATGCATTCATTGTAGGGGGTCACACATTACAAGATTAGGAATCAAATAAAGTTATGGCTAAAATAGGTGCAAGTGTCCATATTAGAAAGTTATGGCTATAATATGTTGAAGTGATAGAGAGAGATTTTTTTTAAGTAAATAGCAGTAAAAATTAAAAAAAAATTATGAATAAATATTTAATGTTGTTGGAATCATTTATGTTAAATTTTAAAAATTATTTAGCTATTTAATAGAAGGGTACATGTTTTTAGGTTGAAACTTCTTTGATTAAGAGTCAAGGATTGAGGGGTATTCAATTTTACCAAACTTGTCTTATGGTAATTGCTTGAAGGTTTCTGGATTTGATTGTGTGAAAATTTTTGCATCAACATTTCAAATCACACTCTATGATCCATCATCATTCTTATCCTTGTGCTCTCAATTTCGTCCTCTTGATGGATCATAGAGTGTGATCTGAATGGTTGATGCAAAAAATTTCACACAATTAATATCCAATTTAAACCTTCAAGCAATTATCATTATGGATTATGGAAAGTTATTATTGTTAATTGTCTTATGGTATTGAGGCCTTGCACTTAGTAAGACTTGATCTTTGGTGGGATCATTTAGAACTTTTAACTTCATCAACAAACTAAGAACTCATTGAATAAATAATTTTTTTTATTTAAATTAGAAATTTATATATTGTAATATTATTTATTATAATTTATTATATTTAATTATGTAGTAAAATAGGCATCTAAGGTTTATGGATTAACAATTATTTGTTTCAAATTTGTTTATGACTAGTTTGAATTTTTATATGGACTCACACATCTACTTCTATAAACTATTGGCTTCATTCTACCTTTGAAGATGTAAATACAAATTTAACAGATAGAAATTTTCTAAAATAAACATAGTTGTAAATATTTAATAATTTGCTTAAAATCCAAGATGATAAGACCCTCCTTTTCTAGAGTTAGATGTAATACCTTTAGCACTCTATATTATTTTCATTCATAAAAATATATAATTTATTACTTTTATTAATTCATGATGTAATTTTATGATATTGATTGTAAGGGAATGGACTAATATTTTAAATGTAGTTACTCAAAATGACTTTGGAAGGCATCTAAATTCTTACTACTATGATGAATTTAATGGTATTTCTTGGAATTAGACATGATTATTCAAACAAGTCACCACATTAGTTGGTATTTAAATTGAAAAGTGATCATTCTTTATCAACATGAGTAAATCTTCAAAATAGAACTTCATTCTTAGAATAATTAATTATATGATCCCTATGTAACATTGAGGCGAACTCTTAGGAAAGTTAATTTAAAAAAAAAAAATTTGAAATCCATGTGTTCTACCCTCATTGAAATAATTTTATTAATAAATATGTTTCATTTCATTTTATATTAAAGCATGAGTAAATCTTGAAAATAGAGTATTTTTATTAGTCTAGTGTACTATACAATCATTGCCATAATGAGCTGAACTCTTAGGAAAGTAAAAAACAAGATTCATTATATAAGATTTTAAATATTTTCTTCTACATTGGAATCTAGGATAATAATAGCTTTAAAATATTGATCCAATCCTAATTTTGGCTTTGGTAGGTGATATAGTCTTAGAGGGTTTGAGATCTATTTGGATTTTTGTGCTACAATACAATCAATATTTTTTCAATCATTTTTTTTTCATCTATAAAGATTCTTGTTGCTAAAATAGAACTAGATGTTTAAAATATAGTAATATTTATATCTTTGGGTCATTATCATTCAGTTATTGCTCGTATATCATAATTAAGATGTCATAAAGCTACCAATTATCACATTTTTCATGTTCACATACCCTTACACATTCCCCCTATTCACTTATTTAGTACTCATGCTTTCACACATTCCCATGCACATGCTATCCACTATGGTCTATCTCCTTTTCTTTATCAAGATTAGTTCATAGTTGTGGGATAGACCTTGTGGGCTCACAAACTCATCCCACCTTTTTTTTAATTAAAAAATCACTAACTTCTCACCTTTATCCTTTGCACTAGGACTAATGAAGCACAAATTTAGATGATATGTTGTCATTCCCTTGTGTTTAAAGGAATTATATGCACATTCATCTTAGTCACGCATAATTGGAGAGATAAATTTGTTGTCATTCACATTTAGACACTCCAATTGATACATTAAATGAAATCTAGTTCTACACACTCATTATAAATACATTTACATGTGACTAGGGATTTTTATATTATATCATTGTTTAATTTCCAAGTATTGATCTAGGAAAAATTTCCTTGTGATGAGATGATAATCCTGTAAGGCATTGTAATTATTCTAATTTATAATAAAAAAATAATAGCAATAATTAATGTATGCTTGGTCATCAATACTAATAGTTCTTATATGTGTCTAATACAAAAGCATCTATAATAATTGACATTATTGATCAAGTCTTACTTGAGACATACTTCCATGATGATCTACTACTTTCTAATTTCAATATTGATGAACACACACAATGTAAATTCCACATTACAAGCATTTCTGCAACAATGACAATATATTCCCAA